>VMDO01010173.1:0-73064 GCA_007922755.1 Pedetes capensis | reverse complement strand
GTGTGTGTGTGTGTGTGTGAGATACTGGGGATTGAACCCAGGGCCTAGCGCTTGCATGCTCTGCAAGTGCTGGACCACTGAGCTGCATCCCCCATCCCAATTTTTTCCTTTTTATTTTTTTGAGACAGGATCTCGCTAAGTTACGCAGACTGCCTCTCGTCTCAAACTTGCGATCTTCCTGCCTCCACCTCCTGAGCCGCTGGGATTACAGGTGTATGCCACCATGTCCGGCTTTTTTTAACTTTTTTGAGACATCTCACTAAATTACGCAGACTGCCTTTGGTCTCGAACTTTTGATCCTCCTGCCTCTGCCTCCCAAGCTGCTGGGATTACAGGCGTGTGCCACCGTGTCCGGCTTTTTTTAACTTTTTTGAGACATCTCACTAAATTATGCAGACAGCCTTTGGTCTCGAACTTTCGATCCTCCTGCCTCTGCCTCCCAAGCTGCTGGCATTACAGGCGTGCGCCACTGTGCCCAGCTCGCTACAATGGAGGTTAAAATGCACAGACGCTTCTTTCAAGGTCAAGGGTTTGCTGATTATGATGCTCTAAAGTGGAATTCACAGGTACTATTTACAGCCCTCAAGCTGCTTTCAGAGCCAGGTGCCCCAGCTCATGCCCACCCTACACGCCCTCCCTTAGAACGCCTCCTTCTCTCCCAGATGCCCCCACAGATCCACACCTCCACATCCACAGGTTTCCACCTACAGAGCCATGCCAATGGGCTGCTGGCACTCAGAGAGGCCAGAACAGTTTCCCCACCTCAGACGGCAGAAACAGTGCTGTAACACCGAGCAAATCTGTAAGACCAACAAACGAGAAGATGTTCTCATCCCTCTCCCACTGACTTCTGCAAATCAGATGGCCCAGCCACAAAAATGTACACAAGCTTGAAGACAAAATGGAATTGAGCTGGGCGTGGTGGCTATACCTGTGATCCCACTGGTGCAGGAGGATGATGCAGAAGGATGAAGCAGGCGTTCAAGGTAAGAGGCAGCCTGAGTAACTTAGAAAGAGAGACCCTATCTCAAGAGAAAAAGTTAAAAAAAAAAAAAAAAAAAAAAAAAAAAAAAAAAAAAAAAAAAAAAAAAAAAAAAAAAAAAAAAAAAAAAAAAAAAAAAAAGGGCTGGAGGGTACAGCTCAGTGGTAGAGCACTTGCAAAACATTCATGAGCCCCTGGGTTCAGGTTCAGCCCCCCAGTACTGCAAAATAAAATAAAATAAAATAAAAAATGGAATTAAAATGTTTTAAGAGAAGTAGGCTTTGGAAAAATAAGGGGTGTGTGTGTGTGTCTGTGTGTTGATACTCAGAGGTGGAGCCCAGGGCACTCCACCATTGAGCTGCACCCCCAGCCCCTTCTTTCTCTTTATTTTGAGACAGGGTCTTGCTAAGTTGTGCAGGCTGCCTCTGGCCTTAAACTTGCAATCCAAAAAATGAGACTTATAATAAAAACAAAAATTATGACTCAATATTTCTACCACACGAGCACCTCAGGGCATATGGTGCCATAAATATTAACGGGACTCTTGCCTGTTAGAAGTGTGGGGAGAAAATGAGGGCAAATGTGATGGATGAGAAAAGGCTGCACTGGCAGGCCAGGGCTTAAGAACCTTCCTCAGTAGCTGTGGCCAGAGCAAAGGCCCGGGCCCTGGGGCCCATGAACCGCCATGAAGACAGCTACCACCATCTTCAAACATTTATGTAAAACCTGTCTGTCTGGACAGTTTCCTGAAAAACACGCCCAGAGCCTGCCTTGGACTCCAAGGAGGGTCTCTGCCCCTTGTCTGACCTCAGGCCCCTTGCAGCCCCACAGTAAGACAATGTAAGCAGTGGTCCTGAGGTAGGAATGGCCGAACCCAGGGCAGTTGCAGCATCTGCGGCCAGGCCTTCCTCACTGACCTTGACCTTCTTTCCAGGAGGGAGGAGCCCACCCATGAGGCACGAGCAGAGGGAGAACCGTGCTCCATGTGAGGTGATGAGGCTTCTCACGGGAACTGCTGCTCGGGCAGGAGAGACACTTGACTTTGCTTTCATTTCTTCCTTAAACAAAAATCTTAATTCGTAAGTAAATTTCAAGCAAGACTGAGCAAAATTCCAATCTTTTTTATTCAATACATATATGTCACTTAACTACAGTCTAGGTCAGTTCCAGAAAAACAATCCAGGAAACAGACGTTCATCTGCGCAGCGCTGGCAGCAGGCGCCGTAACCCCTCACGGCCCTCACGCCAACCCCCTTCCCAGAGCCTCCCCCATTTCCTTCCTTGGGCAGTGCCCCCACTGAGAGCCGGCTCCCAGAGCCAGTGCACCCCAGCAGTGTGACTTGACTCCTCCTGCCTTATACCTGCCTAACATCCTGACTCTAAGGGACTGACCTAAGGCAACCAGTGGAGGCCACTGTGGTCATCGCCAAGCCTTCAAAGGGGCCTTTTGCCTTGGAACAGGGAGCTCATGCATGTCCGAGCCCTGATATCGCAGACATGCAAGGGTGAGGGGTCCTCTCTAGCAAGGGCTACAGTGGGACCCAAAAGCTATCATCTGCTTTTGGGTCCCACAAGTAAATAGGTGCTCTGGAATAAGTGTTCTGAAATAGACAATATCTTCAACAGAAAAACATAACCTACTGAGTTCAAGTGATCAGCAACCGTCCTGAAAACCTACGTGCCAAGGACTGACAAGCCCACTAGGGACTGAACATCATATGCTCTTCTAGCTGCAAGCAAATTACAGTTCCATCCATTTTAAAGCTTGGCAACTTTACCCACACAAGGCTACCTTGGCAAGGAGCTGCGGGGTGAGCTGAGCCAAGCCAGAAACAAAGAACACAACCGGGTACCATCTTTATGGGGAAATAGTGAAACAAAGGCACATCAAAAATAAAAATAAAAAATGTGTGTGTGTGGTGCTGGGAATCAAACCCATGGCCTTGTCTATGTTAAGTGCATAACTCTACTACTGAGCTACATCTCCAGACCCTCAAACAGAAATTTGAGGGAATTATGAGGGTAAGGCACAGAAAGGGAGGGAGGGAGATCTCACAAAGCACCACTCCCAGTAATCCTTGACTCAGACCAACACCAGACAGATAGCAGCAGGCAAAAGGGAGCCAGGGAATAGCACGTCCTGGTTTATAACTCATTTCTCAATTCCACAACTCCACAGAACATGCAGTCACATGCAGTAACAACCACCAAGCTGTACGAAGGGATGCTTTTGCGCACTGGGGTGGAGAGGCAATAGAAGCTGGTGTCTCAGCAAATGAAAGGTTCTGAGAATGTGGAGCTGAGACATGGGTACAGACTCAGGAGCTGGGAAGACTTAAGAGTCTTTGCCTAAATGTGAGACAGACAAAGGTGAAAAATAAACAGAGAAGAAAGGAGACCTGAGTGTGTAAGGGGCACAAGTGACCAGGGACCAGCTACTGAACCAATTTTTTTCAGTTCTAATGGTAATGTGTTGTTATTACTGACATTTATGAACATCATCAAACCTTTTCTCTCTGGTCATTTTCTGTTCACAGTGTATTTAACCACATCACCACAATCGTTACAAACCCTCACATCAGCAATATTTCACATCCTATGAAGCACCATCTAACAGCCCAGGGTGATGAAAATCAGCCTAGCTGTACATGAAGACTCAGTCCACCTCTGCACACATGCCGATAACATCAGCATGGCCCTAGAGATGCAAGACTGCTAGCAGCCCAGCGAATTTACATGGAGTTCTGGTCCCTTATTCCTCAACAAGTGACGTATATCACATGACTACCAAGTGCAAGGCATTCGCTATTGACATGCTTGGAAAGACTGTCTCCCTGAGGACACAGAGTCATGAAGTTTTGTCCTGTGAGCATAAAACAGCTGCTCCAGATGAAATACTGTCCTTCCCACATTGAGCGTGGGTGGGATTTCTCTTCTGGAAGAGCCTCTTCGGTGCCTGTCTCTAATTCCCCCAAAGCAGGCCATCTTTGCTGGGTGGAGGGTCTCTCAGTGGAGTGGCCAGATGCTCCCCCAGGTCACAAATCATGCTGAAGACAGATGCTGGAGGCACATTGCTGGCTGAGTCCTGCCCAGCTGCAGCCTGTTGGCCCTGATGGGAGGCAGTACTGAGGCTCCCATGCATGCACTAGCCTCTGCGTGGGGCCACTTCCAAACCCCAGGGACTGCTGTGCCCCGAAGGCTACCGCTGTAGTCAGGGGGAATTATCTTGCCATTGGAGGTAGGTTCAATGTCAAGGCCACTGCGACGGGAACCTGATGGAGAAGCTGGCTCTGTCCTTGGCTGGTTGGAGGACACACACGTCCACACAGCAGGCTGGTCCCCGTGGTCATTTTGGAGATGCTGAGTGGTTGCCACTGACATCACAATCCTCCTGCTGCCTCCCTGGGCACGAGCTGGCTTTCTTGCACTAACCACACATACACACACAGTTACCACACTTGGCTCTCACAGACTGGAAGGACAGATGCTCTTCCTGAGCAAAGGGGCCAACCTGCAGAAAGGTTAATTTTAAATAAAACACAGCCTGGAAGGTAGGAGGAGGTCAGGGGCGGGAAGCAGGGGTGTTCATCTTCAGCTAAGCTAATGGGAACAATGACCCCCCCCCCAGGGGCTCAGCAGGCACCGTTCTGAGAGCACATGTGCCAGCATTCCGAGGAAACAGCAGCATTCTGAGGAAACAGCAGCATTCTTTGTCTCTTTCCCACCTCTCTGTCTGAAACTAGAGTCCAGCCACTTTTAACTGAAAGGACAAAAGGAAGCAATGGAGAAGCAGCAAAGAAAACCTAGAGAAAGCAAGGGGAAGGAAAGGGCGGCAGCAGCAGCAGCAAGTGAAGGGAGGCAACCGCCCTACAGCGAGGCAAGGCTTCTTGACCTGCCTGCGGGAAGAACAAGAGCGCTGGCTGGCAGGCAGGAGGCGGAGGCCACATAGGGAAGCGCTCAGGCCTTCAGCATCTGCCCGCCTGGGAAGAGGGGGAGGGGAAGGGCCCCATCAGGACTGGGGAGGCCCACTGGGCGTCAAGCACTGTGATAGGGGCTCCCCAACACTATCTGCAGGGCCAGTATTATCAAACCAAGCCCAGCACAGAACTAAGAACTCGATCAGCAGCCCAGCAGGTACCTGAGAGCAAAGCTGTGGGGTCAAGAGACCAGGGTCCCGGGTCTAAGGCCAGTGTTACATGAGCGGCACAGCTGGCTTTCTTGTGCTAACCACACATTGGTCAGCACTGGGATAAAAGTCATCTCAGCGGTGAGAGGCCACAGACAGCACAATTGCCAGGCTTTTGGAGACAGCGCAGAGCTCTGTCTGCAGAGAGGTGGCCCTGGGGGGAAGTCCCACAGCCACCCTGTGCCCCTCTGAGGCCCAGTCGCCTCAGCTATAAAACGGCCATGGAACGGCCACACCTGCAAAGCCACAAGACAAAGTGTGGGAGGCGCTGAGCCGAGCCGGCTCGCAGAAACACCTCACCAGTGCGACCTGCAGCCAACAGCTAGGCCCTTCCTTCCCTCTCTGCTATCCCATGATAGGCCTCAGGCGCATAGATGTCCGACCCATCCCCTTCCCGAACCACATTCCACTGCAGACTCATGTTGGTTCACCATAGTAGTGCCACACTAGAACACTCTCCCCACAGCCCCACCCCTCTGGTCAGACGTCCTCTCTAGGGGCTGGGAGTGTATGCTGTGGTGGAGCACACACAGCATGCACCAGGCCCTGGGGTCCACCCACACCCACCACGGCTTCCCACTGCCCAGGAGACCCTCCACCCAGCCCAGCACTGAAGGAGTCTCAGTCTGACCTCCAGCTCCTCACCTAACTTCCTCTGGCCTAGACTGACCAAGGTGCCAGCGGACCCTCCACCTTGGTTCCACACCCACAGATGCAACCAGAGGGCACTAAAGTATTCAGGAAAACAACACTGGCACCTGTACCAAACTGGTGCACACTTTTACACAGCATCACAGCTACTCAGGTGGCACTGACAGCGTGCCAGGTGAGTCATCTAGAGACGATGCAGCACACACAGAAGATGTGCAAAGGTTCCGAGCTAACACTGCACCATTTCACACAAGAGACGCGAGCACCGCAGATTCAGGTGACCACGAGGGTCCTGGAGTCATGGGCCTCACTGCTCACACTACACTCCAGACCTGCACTGCCCTGTTACAACAGTGACTGGCCACAAGTTGCTCTTCAACTGAAAGGAAGCAAAGGAGAATTCAGTTCCATGACGGCAGTACCAACATACCAAGGACTTGGCAGCCACATACCAGGTGGTTTGTTGTTGTTGTTGTCAGGTGCTGTCGAGTCGTGTCCGACTCATAGCAGCCTTCACAAGGTTTTCAATGGCTGATTGCTTCGGGAAGAGATTGCCACATCCTTCTCCCATTTTTGTGGTGCTGGGAATCGAATATGGGACCTCAGAGCAATGGTCTACAACTGAGACAAATCCTAGCCCCACCAGATGGCTTAGAAACCATTTCCATCACCGCAGTGCCTCTATCGGAGAGTGTTACTCCTGCCCCAGGTCTTGATGTTGTCCCACCTTATCTCTACTCCTTCCGCCATGGGTCGCCCTCTAAAAGAACAGCACCTGTGCTGTGGGGGCCACTGTAGGGACAGTTCTACAAGTTGACAAATGTTATCATTTCATATGTAAGTTCTTTTTTTAAATCATATTAAACATATAGTTCCGTAGTAGTAACTATACAAATGTCACTGTGCAACACATCTCGACATTTTCAACTGGCAAAACCACCTCTACACCCCTGGAGCAGCCGCTCCTCTTCCCCCTCCCTCCAGTCCCTGGGTTTGTGAGCCCTGCAGGTGACTGTGATGTGCTCTGATGGCTGAGAGCCTGCTTTGAGGATCCCAAGCCCTGGAGGTCAGGAATGCAGCAGAGAACACCATAGGCTCGCTAGAGGGTGGCCCCAGGGAAAATCATGCAGGTGATTGTCCAAATCCAGTCCAGAGCCCCAGCATGGGCATGGCTTAGGCTGCATCCTGGCAGGTCCAGACACAGACAGACTTTCCCCACTAATCCAGGTTCTAGGAGTTTCACTTGATAAGCCCAAAACACACTCAGGAAGATATCAACCTTAACTGGCCAGAGGGGGTGCATTTTCATCAGTGCAGTGCCGGGTAGTGATCCAGTTCTGACTGGGGACTTTATCTGGCCATTTTAATAATTTATGCCTCTCACCCAGTGACACCCCGTCACACTTCTCCAGTGGAAACTGCAGAAGGGCAGAATAACACAAAGGAAATAACCAGCGGCATCACAAACCACAGAATAGTTTTGATTTACACGTTATTAAAAGCAAGAAGCATTTACTGCTCTTTGCAGGCCGAAAAGGATGGCATCATGAATAATGGAAGAAGCTAAGTGCATTAAGAACTCTTCTGCAGATAACGTTCTCCCCAGGATGCAGAGAAGGCACATTTGCTGAGGGATTTCAACTAGCCAGGCACGTGCCAAACACAGAGGGGCAGCCCAGCTATCCAGGGCCAAAATCAAACAAACTCACCCTATTTTGCTTCAAGAGCTGGAGTTTCCGGATCATTACCTCCTGGTTCCCATATAACCAACCAGAATCAAGGAGCAGGAGTTTTACAAATGACGCAAGGCTCGAACAATTTTAGCCTTTGTACTTTTCTTAAAAATTGCTCTGGTATATATGCTGAATTTATCTAGACTTCTGTAAATATTAACCAACCAAGGAAAAAGCATCTGGGAGAAAACAGGCTCCAGTGTTTAGAACAAAGAAAGAAACCCCAAACAACCGTAGCTCCCAATTCCAGGGAGAAAGCACCCGCCCCTCTCTCTTATAGCTCCAGTCTCTAATTCCCACTCAGTACCAGTGGGCTCAAATAGTAGGCATATTCTCTGCTTTTACCCATCTTTCTAGTCACTGTGATGGAGAATATTAGAAGGCTTCCCTGACTTTTACTCAAATGTGAACTGAATAAAGAATCTCCGAGGGCAATTGCAGCAATTCATATTTTTTCAGCTTTGTACCCCGCCACAAAATCCAAAGGAGGCTCACTACATCCTCTGCTTTAAAAACACCACATTATCATGCTCTGTCTCTCCCCACTCTCAAATTCCTCATTCAATGGAAACTTCAGGGGAAATCTGTGAGAGAGCTATCATCCTCCTTGGTAACGTGAACAGTATGTGGTGGCACTGTTAATAATCAGAACGGAGGGATTAGCATACTTAGCTCAGAAAGAATGTGAATTCTAAAGTCTACTGCAACTGGGAACGACCTACACACCTCTCAATTCTGAATTCTACTTTTTGTTTGACTCCGTCTGATGCACAGAATATACATTTCTGCAGTATAAGAATGGCCCAACAGTCTCTCTCCACCCAGGCTTTTTGTCATTTGGGTAAATATTTTGACATAATTCTCTCCTCCTTAATACCATCTTTATCCATTCATTAAACATGATCGTGAAACACAGACTCCTTGAGTTTCAAAATAACCCACAGTAGGGGGCAATGGATTTGAAACAGACATCTACCTTAATACTTTTGTGTCATCCATAATCCAATGTCTTTGACAATTAAAAAACTATTCAACTGCTGTCTTTTTTTTTTTTTTTTTTTTTTTTGGTATTGGTGGTTGAACCCAGGGCCTTGCACTTGCATGCTCTGCAAGTGCTGGACCACTGAGCTGCACCTTCGGCCCATTTTTTTTACTTTATTGAGACAGGGTCTCGCTAAATTATGCAGACTACCTCTGGTCTCAAACTTGTGATCCTCCTGTCTCTACCTACTGAGTTTCAGGCATGTGCCACTGCGCCCGGCTCATTATTATTTTTGAGAAACTTTTTTTTTTTTTTTAACTTGAGGAGTACACTGCAGGGAACTGTGTTAAAAACAAGCAACATCAGACCCAGGATAGGGTCCAAACCAGAACCACCCTAGAATGTGTCTCTGTGCATTCTCGTATTTGCTCCAGAGCAAGGCATAGGATGGGCAAGAAGGTGAGGGCAGACAGCACCCCCTCCACAAGGCTACTGTCTTAGGAGGGGATGGCTCAGGTCTGGCTAGATGATGTCCCAGGAAGGTCAGTGCATACGTGTATCGGAGGGTGTATGCTGTACGTGTCCACAAAAGAGCCAGCCCACAGACGCACCTGAGCACCTCATTCTAGTTTGTGTTCAAGATGGAGGCACACAACATGGTAGAGCTTAATTTTAAACCAATGCTAACTTACAGAAGGATGCAAGGAGAGCCCAGCTATCAAAACAATTCAACCTCGGGATCCTCACATGAAATCATCTCACAGTAATGACCACAATCATCAAGTCACCGTTTCTCACCTTCACAAACCAGTGTACCCGAAACATGGAAACATATTGCCCTACATTATGAAGAACCTTGTTGCTGTTATTAGGTGCCATCAAGTCCAACTTACAGCAACCATATGTAGCACAGAACGAAACACTCCCCAACACTGTGCCACACCCAGCACTATGTCAGTGCTTCTCTGCTATTCACAGGGTTTTCAATGGCTGTTTGTTTCGGGTGGGGGCTGCCAGGTCCTTCTCCCAGTGAAGAACTTACTGGCCTGATATATGCATAGAATTCCTGGGAAATATCAATCAGAAATGTTTAACAACCCAACTGAAAAACGATCAAAGGCTACACATAAGACGTTAGGACAAAATATTCAAATGGTTCATAAATACGTGAAGATGGGCTGAGCTTCATTCAGAGTTACAAAAGTAGAAATCAAAAACAAAATACCACTTGTCACTTTAAAAAGCTGATAGTAAGACTTGATATTCATTCTTTAATGGCAAAAGGAGAGGATAATTACAGCTCTCATACTGCTGAGGGAGCATAAATTTGGCATCATCATAGACAAGGACAATTTGGTAGTACTTAGCAAATTCTCAATTCCCATAAAGTTCCATTGCCAGAAAAATTCCCTGTATAAGATATATTTGCATAACTATGCTAAAATGGGTGTAGAGCATGACTTATGAAAGCGAAAAACTGGGCAACCTAAATGTTTTTCCTAGGGTCTGGTTAAATAATTAAGGGTTAGATAAAGTGATACAAAACTCCATGAATTAGGAGACCATCACCAAATGGAACGGTTTAGCAGATACTAAAAAAAAGAAAAAAAAAAAAAAAACCCTGCAAATTGTCTCCATATAGTGACATGGGAGGATAAGTAAGATACACTGCATTATCTGCAGTATAGTTCCACTGGTATAAAATAAACTCAAGAAAGAATAAACGTGTCTACGTTTGCCATGCAAATTTCCTAGGAGAGACACACAGCTGCCCCTTCCAGCATCAGAATGGTCAAACGGAAGACTTTTACCTCTGACTTCCTACAGGCTCCACACTGCATTTGTTTAATGTGATGTTTATGTTGTCTTATGATCACTTTTAAAATCCCAGTCCTCCCACTGGCAAGCTATGAATTGCATGGCCTGCTGAAGATGAGACATGATGGTTTTGTTGCCAGCTTAATTCTGAAGCTCTTGGCAGGCAATGGGAAAAGAGGGGGTGGTAAGCAGTGGCAGAGGCGGAAAAGCAAGTTTGAAAAGCTTGGGGAGGTAGCCGGGCGTCGTGGCACACGCCTGTAATCCCAGTGGCTGGGGAGACGGAGGCAGGAGGATCGCAAGTTCAAGACCCGAGGTGGTCTGCGTCATTTAGTGAGACCCTGTCTCAAAAAGTAAAAAAATGGGCTGAGGTACAGCTCAGTGGTCCAGCACTTACAGAGCAGGCAAGCGCAAGGCCCTGGGTTCAATCCCCAGTTGAAAAAAAATAAAAAGAAAGAAAAGAAAAGAAAAAAAGAAAAGCTTGGGGAGAACAAAAGGCAGAGTTGGTTCCTCTTCTTCCCAAGAGACCGGCTGAGCCGGCTTCCCACAAAGGGAGCGATTTATCTACCAGTGACATGCAAAGTCTGGCATCAGGGTTAATCCCTATCTCGCTGTGTGGCACATCTGTACCTGCTGTACCCCTTGACTGGCAGCCAGCTCACCTTCTGCAGGAGGCAGAACAACAGCCCCAGCATGTGGAAATGGGTGAGTCCTCAGAAGGCCTGGGGACATGAACTGACACAGTAGCAGGGAGGGAAGGCTGCGAAAAGAATTCGGATCTAGCACCAGTTGACCTTCAAATAGAGGGATTATCCTCAGTTATCCAGGGGGCTCACTGCAACCACGGGGGTCCTCCAAGTGAAAGGAGGAAGCAAAGAGGAAGGTCAGGGAGACAGGGTTACCAAAGCAGGACAAAGAGACACAGTATCCTGCCCCAAAGACAGAGGAAGAGGTCATAAGCCAATGCGCACAGGCAGCCTCTAGGAGCCAGGAAAGCTAACGACCGGAGTCCCCTCCAGAAAGACTGGCCAGCACCTGGATGTCGATCCCATGAGGTTGTGCAGACCCTAACCTGCACAACCCTGAGGGGACAGGTTTGTGGGAATGTATCACAGAGGCAATGGGAAACCAAGGCAACCTAATTGTATTTCTCGATTTCTCTCCAACCCAGGCTTCCTCTGCTGCACAAACTGGGGCAGACTGAGAAAATCAGCTGGGGCAGCCCACTGCCGGCCACACACTGGCCCAGCCACACTGCCCACTGGTCTGGACTTTACACTTCCTACGAGAAAAGCCTGCATCCATACCACTGTGGGATCTGATCCCGTCAGATCCGGCCTGGTTAGTACTTGGATGGAAGACCACCTGGGAACACCAGGTGTTGCAGGCTTGGGAGAAGGACCCACAGCCCACTCCCAAAAGTCAATCCGCCATTGAAAACCCTATGAATAGCAGAGAAGTGCTGACAATAGTGTTTTGCCTGTTGTACACAAGGTTGGTATGAGTCAGACACCAACTTGACGGCACCTAAAAACAACAACAAGGGAAAAGACAGCATGACAGCTGCAAACGAACTCCCCAGTGATGGTTAAATGAGCTGTGTCTGGACTGGCCATCTTGGCACAGCTTTGTGAACCCTGTCCCACCATACAAACAGCAGGTGTCATTGGTCAAACCCACATGACTCATCTGGAAGATGACTGAGCTCACCTAAGAACACTCACAGGTCCCACAGCATACCTCTTATCCACAAACAAGGACAGGCTAGCCAGGCTGAGGAATGGTTCTCATGAGCATGGATTCACTATGGAGGGCCAGGCCCTGAGCTGACCCCTGGAAACACACACTCTCGTCTAACTGTCCCCCACTTCCATCAGGAAATTACTGCTACAATTAGTGGCGATGTGCATGCTCATGTTCCTACAGGCAGTAATTGCAAGGGTTTGGGTTAAAGGGCTCCATCTGACTCCATGGATGGGCAGCAGAGATGTCAGGCTAATCCCCCACCAGGGTGGATTACACCAAAATGCAGAAGGGAAAAAAAAGAGTTAGTGGTGGCTTAATTCCTATAAATGACCGTAGAAAATGCAACAGTTTAATTGCACCTCCCCAAAGTATGTCTAACGCCTGCAGCCATAGCCCTGTGGCATCCGATCCCATCAGATCTCGGAAGCTAAGCAGGGTCGGGCCTGGTTAGTACCTGGATGGGAGACTGCCTGGGAACACCAGAAGCTGTAGGCTTGGGAGAAGGACCTGGCAACCCCCTCCCAAAAATCAATCTGCCATTGAAAACCCTATGAACAGCAGAGAAGCACTGACAGTAGTGTTTCTGCAGTTGTACAGAGGGTCGCTATGAGTCGGATACCGACTCGACGGCACCTAACAACAACAACAAAGTATGTCTGGGACTTCAAGGAATTTTCTAAACCCATTTCACCATCCAGATCATCTCACACAGGATCTCTCGTTTCTACTGTTACTTGTCTCATTTCCTACAACTTGATTGCTTCTTCCAGGGATTTGTATTCTAAAGAATATAAACAAGCTGGGCGTGGTGGTACATGCCTATAATCCCAGCAACTGGGGAGGCGGAGGCAGGAGGATCACAAGTTTGAGACCAGAGGTAGTCTGCATAATTTAGGGAGACCCTGTCTCAAAAAAGTAAAAAAAAAAAAAAAAATGGGCTGAGGGTGCAGCTCAGTGGTCCAGCACTTGCAAAGCATGCAGGTGCAAGGCCCTGGGTTCAACCCCCAGTACCTAAAAAAAAAAAAAGAAAAAAGAAAGGAATATAAACAAAAGCTTTTGGGAGGTGGGCACCCAGGTTTTTAGAGGTTTCTGTTACAGTTTGCTCAGTAGCCATCATGAGCACCTGTCCCTTGCTTCTGCAGGATTCCAAGACTCTGCACTCATGTGGTTGAGAACCACTGACCTAACAGAACAATGTTTAAAATGAGTAAGTGTTCCTATTGTGAGGACTTCTATAAAAGATGTCATTCTAGATAAAAACCTAATGCTAAAAACTCATCATTCTGGAATTTCAAAAACATATGTAAACATAAAAGCTCCCATTTCTTACTCCCCTTTCTTTGCTCAATGCAGCACATGAAACTGGTATCAAAGTACTAGAAGAAAAGTTCACAGCCCCCAAAGGAGTCATTTTCTCCCTGAACAACATAATGCATTTCTTTTAAGCCAGAACTACAAGCTGGCCTTGCACTTTAGTATGCAAGCTATGGAAGAGCAGATATTTGGAATCTGAAACACATTTTCCAAAAAAGAATGTCACTGGTGGGGTGGGCATCCTTCCAAAGGAACGCATGAGGCTCTTTTAAACTCAGGCTATT
Source organism: Pedetes capensis (assembly GCA_007922755.1). NCBI lineage: Eukaryota > Metazoa > Chordata > Mammalia > Rodentia > Pedetidae > Pedetes > Pedetes capensis. Next base: position 59,371 of record VMDO01010173.1, on the reverse strand, counting down.
CTGTTGTTGGGTGCCATCAAGTTGGGTCGGACTCATAGCAACCCTGTGTACAACAGGATAAAACATTACCCAACACTGTGCCATGCACACAGTCTTTTTATGTTTGAGCCCAATGTTGCACCCACTATGTTTCTTCTCATTTTGAGTTGTGCCACATCAGCAAAAGGAGGTCCCAGGGGTCTTACTCCATTCTCATCATTAAGGTCCACTCTAGTTTGAAGAGGCAACTCTTTCCCAGTTGTTTCTTGAATGGCTTCCAGCCTGTGGGGGTTCACCTTCCAGCACTATGTTTAACAGTGCTTCTCTGCTATTCCTAGGGTTTTTAATAGCTAATTGTTTCAATAGTGGGCTGCTGGGTCTTTCTCCCTAGTCTGTCTTAGTCTGAAAGCTCAGCTGAAACCTGTCCACCATGGGCGGCCCTGCTGGTATCTGAAATACCGGTGGTATAGCTTTCAGCATCATAGCAACATGCAGCCCCACGGCATGACAAGCTGACAGGTAAGTGGGTTTAAACTCATAACATGGGTTCAGTCCTACATGTCTGTTCTAACGAGTTGAGGTATGACACTCACAAAATTAATTTCAAAATATCAAAGAAATGAAGCTATACATTTCGTATTCTTCCCTTAAAAAGCAACTCTGAGGAGACAGTGATGGGAAGGGGTGGAATTGGGGCAGGGGCTGCCGCTGGGCAGAGCACAGCTACAGCTTTAGGGCTGGCACGCAGCTCTCCAGCACACAGAATTCCACTTCCGCTTGTGTTACGGTGCCCTCTTCCTCTACGCAGCTCTCTGCTGCCACTCATCTGTATATGCCATCACTTACTGAGACTTTAAAGAGGACAGCAAGGGACACGGGACAGTGCAGGGTGTGCTTGGCTGTGCACAGTGAATGACCAAGGGAAGGGTCAGGGCCCTGGGCATAGATGGGGGTGCAGTGTCCTCACAGGAGGGGAAGACAGGGTGGCAGGGCACTCCTAGTACCTGACTGCACTCTCCTCTCGAAGCCCCACTTGGGCCCGGCCGCACTAACATCTGCAGGAGCAAGGTGCGCCACGGCCCCAGGGACGCTGCGGTCAGGACGGACAGTCGGACGGCTGGGAGTCCAGGAGGCTCCACACTATAGGAGAGGGCACCCCGGCCCTAATCCACGGGTCGAAACAACAGGGACCGACTCACAGACCACCGCACAGCTCATTTCCCCGCTGCGTCACTCACAGGCCACGTCTCTGCCTCCTGCCTAGATGCTCACACCTATCATTACCAAAACAATTCAAAATTTACAATCATGATTTAGAACACAGCAAGCCCCTACAATGCTACAAAGCTCAATTCAAATCACAGAAGGGAAACAAGTCATCAATTAACTCAGGCAAAGCCCGGTCTACATGAGAAATACTCTAGTTTTTTTCTTCTATAACATTCTCTCCCCCAGGTCATAAATCTCTGAGCGCTGATTCTCTGTCTTCAGAGAGTGAATGTCACCAGAGCCAGCCTATAAATCACCATGAGGAGAGTTATTCATCATGGGCAAATAAAAATGTGACCCAGGCAGTGGCACAGAGCTCATTTCTGCCGGCATGACGTCCGGGGTCTAGGCATGCGAGGGTAAAGGAGCGCGTGGGGAGACTTGGGGCCACGTTTATAGGACAAAGGTTGTTGTTAGGTACTGTCGAGTCAGTATCTGACTCACAGCAACCCGGCGTACAACAGGTAAAACACTATTGTCAGTGATTCTCTGCTATTCATAGGGTTTTCAATGGCTGATTGATTTTTGGGAATGGGCTGCCAGGTCCTTCTCCCAAGCCTATAGCACCTGGTGTTCCCAGGTGGTCTCCCATCCAAGTACTAACCAGGCCTGACCCTGCTTAGCTTCCAAGATCTGACAGGATCAGATGCCACAGGGCTACGGCTGGAGGCAGGGTGAGGGTTGTTGTTGTTGTTGTTGTTGTTGTTGTTAGGTGCCATCGAGTCGAGTCCGACTCATAGCCACCCTCATAGGGTTTTCAATGGCCGATTGTTTTGGGATTGCCTTGGGAGTGGGTTGCCACGTTCCTCTCCCATTTTGTGGTGCTGGGAATCGAACTTGGGACCTCAGAGACTGCAGAGCAGCACTCTACCAAGTGAGCTAAATCCCAGCCCAGGGTGAGGGTAGGTACCCAAAAAAAGAACACTAAAAGTTTTCATACCGCATCGCTACAATCTCTTCGATGCTTCACCTCAGGCTCAGATCTGACTTTCTCCCTCCTTGGAGACAGGAAGGATGGGAAGGAAGAGAGAAGGGGGAAGGGGGAGGGGAGACCATAGGGAACACCGTGGGACTTTAAGCCCTTTTCAGTCACCAGGTTCAAAGCGCTTAATCCTTTGGGGACCCGGCAGGACAGGAGAGGTTGTACCACTGGGCACTGTTTTTTTTTTCACAGAGTTCCAGCTCACAATTGGCATATCCAAGGGGGCTACGGTCCCCAACTTTCTGGTGGGTGTTTATGTCACAAAGCCACACTGGTCCGGGGGAGGGGCAAGAAAGGAGGTCAAAGGGCACCACTCCTGAAACTACCTGCCCAGACTCAACCCAAGGTCAACAGTCACTGCAAGCCCCAGACACACCCCAGTGGCCACAGCATGATCTGGGGCCCTCTGTGGCATCCCACTCTGCTCCCTAGTGGCAACACTGAGCCAAGAACACCACCCTGCAAAGGAAAGCAGAGGCAGAGGAAGTAGAGGAAGAGAGGGAGGGGCCTTCAAAGTGCAGCATAAACCAAAATCAACCCCCACGAAGCTGGGCAGGAAAACACACCACCACACTTGAAATCGAGAGAGCTCACGAAAGCCAGACACCATGCCACAGAAGGTCTTGAGAAGCGTGTGGAGGGCTCGGGCTTACATGTGATGGCCACATGGTGGAGTTGCTAAGGAAAAGGAAGAGGCTGAGCTGTGGCTCAGAGGTGTAGCACTGGCCTAGTATGCGAGAGGCCCTCGGTTCCACCCCTACAACCCTCCCTAGAGAGGGCAGAAAATGCTGCTCTGCAGGACAGAAAGGGGGCAAAATTACAGCCCCTGTGAGTGCCGTACAGACATGTCTTTTCTTTTTGCCTTTTACTTCTGCCACCAGCCTTTCACCTTCCTCCACCCCCAACACCAAGAAAAACGTCTTCAAATGCCATGTCACCGCATACTCGATCACCTTGACTGCTGCATCCCACACGGTGACCCATGGCCGCATACCACCAGACCTGCAGTCTTGGTGAAGTGACCCTGGGGCATCCCTTGGCTATGAGTCACTTCTGCTTCTAACCTCAAGATACAATTAGAACCACTATGAAATTTGCACAGACCTCACAGGCTAGGTCATGACAACCTGCTGTGCATCTGTCACCTGGCATTGCTATCCAGGACACCTCTGGTACACTGTGCTCTCCTGCACCTACAGCCCTGCCTGTGGTCCTGCCTTCCATCAGAAACAAAGTGTCTGTCTGTTTGTCTGTCTGTTTTGAGACAGGGTCTCCTCATGTAGTCCAGCCTAGCCTCAAATTTACTGTGTACCTGTAGCTAGCCTGGAGAACTCATGGCAATCCTCCTGCCTCAGCCTCCCAAGTACTGGGATCATAGGTGATAGCCACCACAACCCAGCCCATCAGAAATGAATTTGACAGGAGAATTCGGTGCTTTTAGTGGAGGAACGAAAGGAAGAAGGACCCTGCAGACCTTTAAATTCAAGGACATACCATGGTAGGTAGCTGTGATCAAAGGTCCCCTTGGCTTCCGATACTTGGGCAAGTGAGACAAAGCCCCAGAACAGCAGGGCTGGCTGCCACCTGCCAAACACCCAGGTGCCCATGACCTTGCCTGCCAATGGCACAAGAGGGAGGAACCTGGTCTCCCTGTGAAGTAGTTAGAAGCTGGTCGTGAGAAGTCAGGACATGGAGCGGGAGGTCGCCAACCTCTCCAACCGTGCGCTGCAGCTGGGGCTAAGCGTACAGCGTGTGCCCAGAAGGCTCAAGGCCCTGGGTTTGGCCCACAATGCATGTGCATGTGCATGTGCATGTGCAACCACACACACATGCATATACACACAGGCATGTGCGCACACACAGTGGAATGAAGGTTGAACGGGCTGATCCACAGCATCTACCCTTCTTATCCTAAAACAAGGCGTTCTTTGATGAACAAAGCCCGCTGAAAACCATTTTCAGCCTAGACGTCAATTTCCAACGGTGTTTCAGAGTTGAAAAACCTGTTCTACTAATGTATGAAACCAAGATCCTAACTCCTTTAATTACAGAAGAATATTTCATTTTCACATTTAGTCAGTCCTGGTCCCAGAAGAATAAAATGTCAAGATCACTGTGTCTGATAACAAAGCCAACCATAACTTCCTTCTATGTCTCATATTAAACCCATGCTGTCCTTTGAACTTTATTTCTGCCAGGAATTAAGCAGACTTAGCTTGAAAACACAGTTGTCTGCCAGGTATAGTTTATGGTAAGTGAAGATCAGCGTACGGAAAATACCTTTTGCATCCTAATTGCTACTCTTAAAGACCTAAAAAAAAAGATCCAACAACAAACCAGCAAAAAATAGTTTAGCTAAAGTACAATAACTATAATTCCTAAAATTACCATAGTTCCCCAAATAATCGCTCACATACATAACCATATTCTCTATATCAGAAAGGGTAGGGAACCTTCTAAGGAATTTCTAGTCCTTAGGAATTTCACTTCATTCCTTCTTTACTTATTTCTCCAGATTATACAGAGGAAGGCAAGGGCATCATTTTCCTGTTTCTAAAGGGAAAACTACTGGATAGATTTTGCTAGCTTCTTCAACTATTAAGATTTTAAAAAGTGACAAAGAGCAATGGTCTACAAAGAAAAATAGTGTTCAACACTAGCTGTTGGGGTTTGGAGAATTACCTACTAGAGTTGTCACTGGAAAAAACAAGAGGCATCTTTGCAGAAGAACTCTAATTTTCTCTTCTCAGAAAACCATCAAAAAGCCATCACACCTCGTAAGCCTCTCTGCTAGGAAGAATCAGTGGACAGTATCTGATATTGCTTTGACAAAAGGATTAAGGGCAACCATGGCAACCGGCAACCAATGACTGCTCTCAACTCAGTGGAAAAAGTTCTTCTCCTCCAGCATATCTTCAGAAAGTTGAACTGGGGAGCTAGTGATTTCTTATGAACAAGTATATGTTATCTTCTCCCAGTGCCACTGACTGGGGTGCAATGCAAGCAACAATTTTATGTAAAAACAGCAGATCAGCCTCTCAACTTGCAGGAGTCAGAGGACCCACCTGTCAGGGAAAGGCAGAAGAAATACTATGGAGTAAGGAATATCACCAGCCCTAACAAGTCAAGTTATTAGGCGACACCCTCTGTCAGGTTTTGCCCAAGAATGCTGCTGGGAATGAGGATCAAGATATGGTAACAAGGGATCTAATAGTTCACTTCTCCAGTCTTTTAATTTCCCTCTAGAGCCAGGCTTTAGCAAGGTTTATTGTGGCACGACACTGGCTCCCCTCTCCCCCATGACATACATGGTCCTTTTTGGAAGAATGGGGACATTATATAATTTTTTTAACCCTTTAACAGTGAGGCAACCTGTCTTCAAATGCCAACCCATCCAGTTTCCTGCACACGATAGCGGGACTCCTACCACATAGTCACTGACTTACCTTATAACTCACTCACCAGCTGCACGTTTTTGTCAGCCAGCAACTCTTTGCACAGTTAGACCAAATGCCTTTCAAAAACCCACATCCCTTCATTTCATACCCTGTAAGGTTCCTTACAGAAGCTCACGAAGTTTCTGCAGATGGACCAATACTGCCTTTGTAAGAGCCAAGAGACCAAGTCATCCTTGGGGCACATCAGACACAGTTTGGAGAGAAATTTCGGTTGATAACCAAGGCTACTTGATGGGAATTGCTTCCCTGGGGCTTTCAACCATACAATAATGGATATTGGGAGTGTTCCACAATACTCAAGCTACAGTGCTTTCAATTGAAATTAAGAACAACTTCCAATGAATGGTTAAAATAGGTTTCAGCCCAGTGCGAGAGACCATCTCAAGAGGCCCCATGCATCCAGTGAAAACAATATAAAAATTCACCAGTGACACAAAGTGAAATTGGCAAAAGGAATCACAGTATTTGACTTCTCTCCAGCTGTTTCTGAGGCAGAGTTAGGGCCTCCTCGCTGGTGGTCAGGACCTGCAGGGGCTGCTCCCCCGGGAAAAGGTGGGACAGTGACGCTCACTGCGCACGCACGACACTCCCCCAGAGTCTCGGCCTGGCCCCAGGACCCTGGCCTATTCCGCGCATGCGGGAGTCGAGCGTGTGAGGCAGGACCTTGGACAGCACTAATCGCAAAAGAAGCAGCTCCTGGGGGGGCGCCACATAGTATGTTGTAACAGCTACCATCGCATCAACAGTCATCGTTTGAATGGGTCTGTGGGAATTTCTCCCAGCTGGAGTTCACATGACCCCCATTTCCATGGACACAGGGGACCCCACATTCAGAGGATCACGGTTCACCCCCAGCACCTGCCAGGCACAGGAGAGACCTGCGGGGCACAGGCTCCAGGACAGCCCTGCATTTAGCAATTTGTCTCCTCTTACACAAGGAGATGAGCAAGTTACAAATATAATTCTTGACTTCTCAACAAGCGACAGGGCCCGGCTCACCTCGGGCTCCGGCTGCTGGCCGAGCTCATCCGCGCTGGAGTTCGGCAAAATTGCCCAGGTGATGGTGGCGCTGGCAGGTGGCAAAGAGCCCAGGGTCCCATTTTTCAGCTGCTCCGTGGAGTGTGACTTGGGCCCGTGCCATCCGAGGATGTTTTCTGAAATAAAGACCTGGAATGATGCCATGTATTTCCCAAATGAAACGTGCAGCTCATGAAGTATTTGCCCTTCACCACATGAGGGGCCTATGCAGCACTGGCCCAAGGCAGTAGCCGGTGGGTCCATTCTGAATGAGGTGCCAAGTGCAGACTGTGATCATGAAGGGGCAAGGTCATTTTTATAAATATGATCAGAACCATCTCAGGCTATTTCTCTCTTCAACCCTGGACAGAAATAATTTGTACTTTACCAGTGTCAGATAAAGGTGGTTTTCTTTTTTAACTTTTCAAATATATTTTTTAAAGTCTACAATAAAAACCAAAAGTCAGATTTTATTAAAAAAATAGGCCATTCAAAACATGCTTTGTTTATTGTGATGCTAAAGATGGAACCCAAAGCCTGGCACATGGTAGGCGAGTGTTCAACCCCTAAATACACCCCCAGCTCAAAATGTGGTCTTCATGGCAATCACCATAGTAATTACAGTTCAGTCAAGAAGCCCAAAGTGTAGTCACACAATGCCACGTCTGGCAACAGAGGTGTGGCAAATGTCAGGAAGCCCTATCACTAGGGGCTGACGTACTCCCTCCATTCTAGCAAACCCAAGGCCTTGTACATACTTTGCAAGTGTTCTACCACTGGGTTGCACTCACAGCTCATTTTTCAGACTTTATCTTGAGATAAGGTCTCGCTGAGTTATGCAGGCTGTCTTTGGCCTCAAACTCAAGATCCTCCTGCCTCTACCTCCTGAATCACTGGGATTACAGGCATGCACCACCATGCCCATTAAGAAACACTTTTATAAATGAGAATCTGGTAGACCAGCAGTCCCCCACCTTTTTGAAACCGATGACCAGTTTTGTGCAAGACAATTTTTCCTTGACTGGAGGCAGACCTCAGGTGGTAAGCGGAATGATGGGGAGGGCTATAAACACAGGTGCTGTCCACTAGCTCACCTGCCGCTCACCTCCTCCTGTGCAGCCTGGTTTCTAACAGCCATATGGTTTAGGGCCCCTGCGGGAAACCAAGAGCATTTTTGAATCCTCCTGCCACCCCTGGCGGGAGTCGGGGGTAACTTTTTCCTTCAGTATCATCTTTTAAGTGCCGTGTATTACTAGGGACTCTGTCTCCGCTTCCTGATGGGCACAGGGGTAGCTAGTGGAGGATTTCTTTACCTTCTGTGAGAAGAAATAGGTCTCACTCTCAGTGGATTTCCAGCAAGGGTAAATGAGTAAGTGATATTGAAAAATGGTAGATATGAGTTAGAACTCAACCTTTTGGGGTCTCAGGCGTTCATAAAGCCATCCTGCCTGTCAGCCTTCTCATTGGAGTTACTCAAAGAAAAAGCTACATGTATTGCAAACTGCTACGCCCCCGCCCCAAGGAATCTGCTTTACGGAAGCAAAATAACAGCAGGGAAAGGGCTGCACAGGGGTGCATGCCAGCGTGCTGCCGGGTGCCCTGTCACCCAAGCACATCCTCATGCAAAACCTCCCCTGTTATTTAACGTCAACCGGTAGATCATGGAACTGCTGCTTAAACCCCGCGTGGCCTCTCATTGCAACTGCAATAAAACCTAAAGTGCCCGGCCCTCCTCTGGGGCCCGTTTCCTTCTCTTCGCCCTGCTTACTATGCCTAAGCTGCGCTGGTCCTTTTTCTGTTCCCCAAAAGAGCAAAGTTCATCACCTTCTTAGAGCCGTGGTACATGCTGTTCCCTCTCCCCCAAGGCCTCCCGAGGACTCAATTACGTGGTACCTCACCACGCCTGGGTCTTGAACACCAGGTCTGAAGGTCAGGGGTTCGGCTGGAACTGTCTTCCTCAGGCCTTGGCCTTTGAGCCCTGGAGTCCCAAGCACCACCAGCCCACAGCCTGCAGGTCACGATAGGCAATGGCACCTGGACGCCCCATCTTCCAGCAGCACACTGTTACAGTCTGAGTCTAAACTATCCCCCAGCAGTCACATGTCTGGACGCTTGGTCCCCAGGGGGCGGTGCTGTCCCATGAGACTGGAACTTTGGGAACTGGCGGCACAGAAGCAGGTCCCTAGGGCTGGGCCTCTGGAGGTTTTATGTGGGCTCCTGGTTCTGGTAGCTCTCTGCTCCTGATGCCAGGATGGGACATCCCTGCTACAGGCCCCACCGCCTGCCCGGCCGACGCAGCTACCTCTTCTATGACTGCAGTCCTTGGTGATCCTACACAGGTTTCCAAAACAGAGTAAGACTGAAGTCTACAAACTGGAAGAAAGCACGAGGTGGACCTGCAGGGGAAACCCAGGGTGTCCGCATCTACCTGCCCTCTTGACGAAGAAGTCGCCTGCATTTCTATCTTGGTTTACAATCATAAGATAAAAGGAGCATGACTGCAAAGAGGCAACCTTACCAGAGGCAGTGGGTGTCAGGGAAGAAGGGAACAGACAGAAAGCAAAGGACAGTCCCACGTGGTGGAAAAGAGAAAATGGGAAACGGCATGAGAGAGCAACATGTGTGGACCAAAGCCTCGAAGCCAACATATTTCCCAGAAGACACAAGGAAACGCTACAGGAGGTGAGATACCATGAGATCACAAAGTTGCTTCCGATTCAGAAAACAGGCAGCAGGAAGCAGCAGGAAGCAAGGGACCTTAAACAAGAGAAGCTGTGTGGGTGTTTGGGGAGCTGCACGTACCACAAGCCCCGCTGCCCCCTGAACATTCAAACCAAACTCCGAGGGTTTCGCTGTGATGAGGGCCTGACTTCCATGGACCCGTCCTGGCCCTTCCTAGACACACGTGCGCCTTTCGTGGTATCTGTCAGTCGGCTACAGCTGAGGCTGTGAACACAAGTTTCGTGGCGACACTTGGGGTCCCCATATCCTCTCGTTCCACTCGGCTTGAGGTTGTGGAATTCTGTTCTGACTGTGGGCAACTGCTATGACCTGGATCCCAGACATGATTCCACTTTTTTCCCGAGGGGTGGCACAGAAGTAAAGGAAGCACCGAACCAGGACTGTGCAGGTGAATTTGCTAATTCTGATCACTTGTTCTCTGTAGAGGAGGGTACCTTTCTAAAGGAAATGCACTCAGAAGACAGAAGGGATATTGCATCTGCAGCATGGTTTTAAAAATCACCATACACAAAGCTGGGCGCACTGGTACATGCTTGTGACCCCAGCCACTCGGGACGCACAGACGTGGAGATTGCAAATTCAAGGCCAGAAGCAGCCTGTGAGGCACTGTCTCAAGACAAAAAGTAAAATATAACTTGGGAATGCGGCTCAGTGGTAGAGCACTTACAAAAGCATGTGTGAGGCCCTACATTCAACCTCCTTGTTGTTGTTAGGTGCCATTGAGTCGATATCCGACTCATAGTGACCCTATGTACAACAGGTGAAACACTTTGGTCAGTGCTTCTCTACTATTCATAGGGTTTTCAATGGTGGATTGATTTTTGAGAGTGGGTTGCCGGGTCCGTCTCCCAAGCCTACAGTATCTGGCGTTCCTAGGTGGTCTCCCATCCAAGTACTAACCAGGCCTGACCCTGCTTAGCTTCCGAGATCTGACAGGATCAGATGCCACAGTGCTACCACTGCAGGCTTCAACCTCCTACTACCGCAAAAAATAAAATAATAAAAATAATAAAATAATCACAATACACTTTATATAGAGAAAAAAAGTTGATGAAGCAAACATCATAAAAAGTTACCCTTGCCAGGCTCTGTGGGGCATGCCTATAATCCCAGCTAGTCAGGAGACTGAGGCAGAAGGATTACAGGTTTGAGGCCAGAGGCAGCCTGTACAGCTTGGCAAGGCCATTTCTCAAAAATAAAAAACAGAAGGGGCTGGGGATGTAGCTCAGTGAGGTACTACTTACCTAGCATCTGTGAGGCCCTGGGTTCAATCCTCATTATTGTGGGGTAAAGAAATTTCACAAAGTTGGAGGGATACAAAACTTCTCATCCTATTCTTGTAGTTTTCCTAAAGCCTGAAATGCACTCAAAATCTGAACTAAATACACACCTGTCCTAAGAGAAGTGTCGTGCTGGGAAGACACACCCAGCCCCTCTCAGAGGAACTGGAGCCTGCTTGGTAGTCTGCTCTGGATGGAGCAAAGAACCCAGGCAGTGGGCAGGGGTCTGCCACAGAGAACACAGCCTGTCTCTCACCTTGGCTTTGCACTTAGCTGGGTGGCTAGGGGCAAGTCACTTAGCCACTCTGAGCCTCAGCATCTCTGGAAGTGACAGTATTTACTTTGTAAGGATTTCAGACAACATGTAACCAAGGCCAAACACCAATAGGACCAAAGCTCAGTAAACAATGATGGGTATCATAGAAAGAAACCCAATTACTCACACACACTCCTCTGAAAAACCAGCTGTGCCTTCAGTGAAATGGGCAAAAGGCACTTAAGGAAGCTATGATATACGGAGACTATCGCTCGTGACCTCATTGTCCTTTTTACACGTAAGTTGCTTTATTGCCTCATTAAATGAACAAAGCTCAGGAGGGCTTCTGTGATTCTGTTAATTGTAAGACACTATAATTATACATGATGCTGTGGTTTGATTCTGAAGTGCCTCCCAAAGGTCCTGTGCTGGAACGCTAGGTCCCCAGGTGGTGGTGCTGTTTGTGGAGGTTGTGGAACTTTGGGGGGTGGGACCCAGTAGGTCACTGGTGGTGGGCCTTTGGAGGCTTGTGGCCCCTGGTTCCCGTAGCTCTCTCTGCTGCCTGACACCATGGTGTAAAGAACTCGGCCACAGGTCCTACCTCTGCTCCACCATGCCTCCCCGCCATTATGGACTGAAACCCTCTCAACTGTGAACCAAAATAACTCCTTCCTCCTTTAAATTGCTTCTGCAGAGTATTTTGCCACAGTAACACAAAAGCTAACACATATGACATGACTAACCTCCAGCTACTCTGACCTTTACTATTGAATTTAGTTCTCACAGATACCTTCACGTCTGCAACAGAGTCAACCTTCCTCCGAAAGGACACAGGTGTCTTACGGAGCATGTACCCGCCTCCAGCTTCTGGAAGAAGAACTAGAAATGCTCTGGCATGAACTCCAGAGAAATGCCCCCACAGAGGGCCGGGGAGAGGGGAGGCTGCACACATCAGTGATCTGCCATGGCTGGTAAGGTGCAGTGGACTAAGGTGCAGTGGACGCGCACTGTGCACTGTGGAAACACCAGGCAGAGAGTATGCGGTGGTGGGTCTGAAGGCAAAGGCCACGGACTGAATGACACAGGGCAACTCGGCAAATCTGAAGAAGCTCCGCAGGGCTTGCATGCACAGCAGCTGCCTCTTCACGGGGTTTACACTGCTAATTATAAAGGGAAGATATACCCCAAAGGAGGAGGGGCACATGGAGACAGGCTGAGATCAAGGGACACCTGGGTAGAGGGTAGAGAAATGGGAGTGCACAGGAGCAGACCCAGTGGTGCATCCCAGGCTGGAGTGGGGCTCACCTGAGGGCCCCGGCTTGTGGCCAGGCGGGTCAGCCTGGCGCATGCTCTGCTGCAGCAGGCTGAGGCACTCCCCAAGGCAGCTGAGGGTGGCAGCGGAGGTGGCCTTCAGGAGCAGCAGGTCCTGGTCGAAGGCAGTGAGGGGGCCGGAGCCTGGCAGCGACTCGATGGCATGCACAAGGGTCTTCTGCTGCCCTTCCACCTGGCTCATCATCTATAAGACAGGCGAGACAAGCAGGTGAGGAGTGGATGGCCTGGACTGTGACCTGGATAGAGGTGGCCAGTGTGAGCTGCTCTGTGAACACTAGGCTTTGCAGGGCCGAGGAGCCTGGCTGACTGTCTGCTCACCTGTACAAAGGCACTCTGACCAAAAGAGAGTGTCAGGACCTCAGAGCCAAAAGGGATCATGAGGGCCACTGAGTGACCACTCACAGATGCTCCAAGGGTGAGTCAGGAAGAAACGCATTCAAAGCAGGGCCCCGGCAACCATCCCCAGCATTCCGTGACTGTGAAGGGTAAGTGGGGGCGGTGGACGTGTTCGCCAGGAGCCCCTTGTCCCTCAAGCAAGGCTGAGTCCCTCTCCAGGCCCTTGCTCCCCAGCAGCCTATTCCTAGATAGAGGAATGGAAGTGAAGTCTGGAGCTGGGCTCTGCACCAGAACAGTCACAGCGAAGCCAGCACGAGCCACCCCTTCCCCAAATTATGGCACAGCACGTGGCTTTCTGTCACACCATGTGGGACAGCAGAAGAGGAGGAAAAGCCAGGATGGCAGACCCAGCCCTGCTCCATGCTGGTGCTGTGAAACCCAGAAACAGTATCTGTGCCACGGCTTTGAAGCACAGGCTCAGCATGAGACCCAGAGAGGACTGACTTGTCTTTGAATTGGCAAACCAACGAGAAAGGACCTCCAGGGGCTGGGAAAGGACTTTACCCATCACCTTGTGAAGTTCATCTCCCTCATGTCTTACAACGTGCCACATTAAACAAGATGATGCACATAAAGTGTTTAGCACCGTGTCTAGCAAATAAGTAGTTGTTCGGAGAAGTAAAATCACTAGAGCCTCTCCCCAAGGTCACAGAGCTGGTTGGCACAGAGGCAATTGCCTGGTCTCTGGACCATAAGTCTTTAGGCTTTTCTATAAGATTTACCCTTGAACTGGGCGTGGTGGAGGCCACATCTGTGATCCTAGCAATCAGGAGGTAGAGGGATGAGGATCACAAGTTTGAGGCCAGAAGCAGCCTGCAAAAAGTTAGCAAAAGCCTGAATCAAAATTAAAAAGGGGCTGGGGTGCACCCCACTGGTAGAGCACTTGCCCAGCATGTGCAAGGCCCAGTGTTGTAAAAAAAAAAAAAAAAAAAAAAAAAAAAAAGGAGGAGGAGAGAGGAAGGATGTGTGCACCCTAAATCCCAAAAGCAAATTTAGCCAGATTTAGCCACAAGAGAGCAAAATGTGACTGTCCCCCGCCCAATTCATCTGCTGCTGCCAGCCTTAGGAAAACTGTTGAAGCCCTTTTCAAGCCAGAGCCCCAAACACTTTCTCCAAAGCACATGCACAGTAACCATGCATGGTACTTAAAAACAAACCAAAGAAAGCACAAATTTCAATTCTTTCTGGCATTTGGCACCATCTTATAACACAGGCACAAAACTGGGGCCCCATGTTAAAGGTCAAGGACATGCCATCTGAAAGTGTCAATGCTGAGGTTCTGAGAGAGACTGAAGGGAAGTCAAGGGGAACTTCACCAATGAACAAAGTCCCCAGAAAAGGGAAAAACTCCTAGTCTATTTCCCTGGCACAAACAATGGCAGACGCATCATAAAACCAAGTCAGGGTGACCGATGCTAATAGGATCTACGGCTGCATGAAGATTAAAGAAACTGAAACAGAAAGATCAACCCTCAAGGACACTCCACTGGGCCACTTTAAATCTTCCAAAGAGAATGGAAGGCCTTGGCAGCGGGACAAGGCCTCCCTCATCTTGATGGTGCCGGCTCTTCTGAGCTTCAAATCTCTATGCAGGCTTCCAAGCTGTCTGAAAAGCCCAGTTCTGGAGACAAGATGTCAGTACACGCAGACTCCATCATTCCTCCATCATGTCCAAAAGATCAGCACAGAGTACTTCCTGAACACGGATTCCTAACCCTAATTTAGGAACTGCTGCTCGCTGTGGCTGGCAGAGCCCCCACAGACTCTGTGGGGTTTTAGGTAACTCAACCCGCCTTATCAGAAGGTCGAACAACTTGGCAGCAAGTGCAAAGCAGCTTCCGTCTGGCACTTTTCCTCTGTCTGATCAAACTCCTGAGCCCTTGCTAAGCCTCCCTTCTGAGTCAGGGTTTGGGTTGAGGTACTTTTCTACTTGACTAAGGTCCTTGAAAGCCATGCTTTAAAAAAAAAAAAAAAATGCCCATGCTTTAAAAAAAAATACCATTTCACCATTTCCTTGCTAGGGCTGTTAATGGTAGAGTGCTTGCCTAGCATGCATAATGCCCTGGATTCGAATCCCCAGTGCCAGGGGAAAAAAAAAAAAAAAATCTATCCAGAAAGCCAAACTCCAAGAACAAAAAACATAGTTTATTGTCTCCTTAATACAGCTTTACTATTTCACTAACTACGTAAGCATTACATTAATATTATGGGAAATTCCTTCCACTTCAGAAATGTGTTGATGATTCATTACAGGAACTTCTTGAAACATCCTCCAACTCTTTAATGGATGTCATCAATAGAGAGTTTATACCCTGCAGATCTTGCCTCAAACTCCTTGCCTGGATTCCCCCAATCCTGAATTATTATCTCTTGATCTTAACCAAACCTCAATCAAGTCCTAACCAATTCCTAATCAACACTGCACACCAGACTTCCAGTTCTCCAGACTCTGGCCCTGTGCTTCCCCTTCAGAAACCTGGCCAACACCCTACACAGGTGGGGCTCCCCCTCCCACAGCAAACAATAAGGTCAGCCTTGTCTGATCAGCAGATTGGGCTGGCGATGTTTGTAGAACCCGCATTCCAGTCTGTAATGGCCACCCCAGGCTTCTATGTGTTGGGGCACAGTGAGTCCTGGCCTCCTCCCTCCAGCTGCTGACTTTTACACCTGACATTCCTCCTTCCTCCTGGACTTCCCAGGCCATGCTTCCTCCTCTACCTCAGGCACAACAGACACCTGGAATGACAAGAGAGGAGAGCTGCCCTCAGGTAGTGCCTTGGGACACCACCTCCCTCATCCCAGACACAGTCCTGGGAAGGCCAGGCCTACACATCTGAGACTCCCTCAAACCCCTCAAGCCTGATTAAGTGGGTGGAGAAAGAAACCCCACCTAGTATAGAGATCTTCAAAACCCACATTTCTCAGAGGGTTGGGAGGGTGACCAAGGAAGCAGGATGAAATGGGGTTATCTCCCATGGGGGGAGCTCTGGCTAAATGGATGCGGCAGTGACTAACAATGTTGTTGTTAGGTGCTGTTGAGTCAGGTCTGATGCATAGCAACCCTATGTAAAACAGAACGAGACACTCCCCAACACTTGCGCCGGACACACGATCTTTTTATAGTTCAGTCTATTGTTGCAGCCACTGCATTTCTTCTCATTTTGAGTCATGCCACAACAGCAAAAGGAGGTCCCAGGAGCTTTACTCCATTCCTGTCATTAAGGTCAACCCTACTTTGAGGAGGTAACTCTTCCCCAGTCATTTCTTGAATGCCTTCTAACCTGTGGGATCTCATTTTCTGGCACTCTATCTGACAGTGCTTCTCTGCTATTCATAGGGTTTTCAATGGCTAATTGTTTCAGATGTGGACTGCCGGGTCCTTCTCCCTAGACTGTCTTAGTCTGGAAGCTCAGCTGAGACCTGTCCAACATGGGTGGCCTTGCTGGTATCTGAGATAGTGGTGGCTTAGCTTTCAGCATCACAGTAACACACAAGCCCTCGCAGCACAACATGCTGACGAACAGGGGGAACTTAAAGTGTTGCCCAGGCTGTCCTCCAACCCACAATCCTCCTGCCTCATCCTCCGCTGCTAGTTGATTACCAGTGTGCAACAACGCAACCAGCAGAAAGAGAATAAGAAGATGCAGAAAGAGAATAGAGAAACCATCCTGAGAAAGAGAATATACCCCAAATCAAAGGAAACATAAGTGGGCAAAAAGAGGAGAAAGAGCTCAAAGAAACTGATTGCTAGGCCGTGACTTGTGGGGTGTTGCCCTGCCACTGGCCTTGCTGTGGTGGTGAGCGGGAACCAGCTGCTGAAGACCCACCATCTGGTGAGGGGGAGCCAAGCGCCAGAGAACCGAGTCACCCGGACAGGAGGTTTATGCCCACGGCTACTCCACCAGTCCCTGGGACAGCTTGGAGGTTTATGCCCATGGCAGTTCCTTGCTTCTTTCTTCCAGTCAACCGCTGACTCCAAGTGCTCAGCTCAACATAGCTCTTTATTGCTTCGTCTGTCCCAGTCAGTGAAATGGATCCTGACTGCTTGGTACACCACCCTTATATCTCCTTCAGGGGCTAGCCAGAGACCAATCAGAGACTGCCACTCCGTATGGGCCTTGGCCAATCAGGGGAGACATGCAAATTTGGGTTTGTAAAAAGGACCAATCGGGGGTGGATCCTGAACGATCCAATCAGGAGCCATTTGGTGGTTTGAAAACAGCCAATCAGGTGTTCAGGGGTCTGAGGAGAGGAGTTGGACACCAGCACCATCTTTGGGAGCTTGACTCCCAGGAGTTCCCAGATGTAGGGCAAAGGTTACTGCCCGGGGAATGAGTCTCAGACCTCCAAGTGGGCCTAGATAGGCTCTGGGGCAAACTGCCTCTCTAGGCAGTGCCCTACAGTCACTGAGCCAGAACCATGCAAGAAAGGGCCCAGGAGTTGATACAGCAGGCTCTGCACCCAGGTAGCCTGGGTGGCAAGGCCTCAATGCTGCACCGGAGCCCAGGTGGCCACAGGCCTGGCTGTGCTACCAGACAATGAACACTTGATTCCTCTCGGTTTCAGGGTTAGATAACCAGGTTCCTCACGAGAGCTGTGATTCTCCAGGTTCTTGAGGTGCCTGGTGATTCTCTACTGCATCCTGGGAGCTTCAGCTACTGTTGGGTGAAGAGGCTCCTGTCTGAGTTTTCCTGAGCTGGCAGTCACACAGGTGGGGTTAGCACACACGTCCCGGGCTGCTTTTACAGGCTGGGTTCCAATGGCAAACGCATTCCTGAGCTGCTGGGGTCCTATTTGGAACTGCCTAATTACCCCTGCCTTTGCAGCCTGCACTGGTCCCCGCTGGGGTTCCCCAGGGGCAGAGACATCACCCTCTCTGCTGCCTGCACCTCCAGGGCCTTGCTTTGGCAGGGTTTCCCAGCAGGTGGCGCTGGCGGCACGCTGCCCCAACTCTGGGGAAGGCAGAGGGGAGAATTATGCCTTATGCCTTTTCTCTTAAAGATGTGCCTGCAGCTGTAGCCCTGTGGCATCCCATCAGCTCTCAGAAGCTAAGCAGGGTTGGGCCTGGTTAGTCCTTGGGTAGGAGACCACTTGGGAACACCAGGTGCTGTAGGTTTGGGAGATGGACCTGGCAACCCACTCCCAAAAAACAATCAATCACTGAAAACCCTATGAACAGCAGAGAAGCACTGACAATAGTGTTTCCCCTGTTGTACAGAGGGTTGCTATGAGACGGACATGGACTCGATGGCACTTAACAACAACTTAAAGGTGTGCGAGTGTGAATAACCTAACTCCACCCTACCCTGGAGAGTCCTCAGAAGGAGCTCCCCCTGGAAGATGGCATTCAAGCCTGAAGTCTAAGTCACTTCCTTGTGGCTGGCTCACTTCCCTGAGCATCTCCCAAGAGGTGTGTGTGGTGTTCTGTTTTCATTTTTCTCTTATTAATCTGTCTTTTGTTACATGCATCTGTCCTAAGAATTAGGAAGAAAAGAGAGAAAGAATTGTTTTTCTTCCCCTACAACACTTGCACAAAGATTAAAACTTAGTTTTTAATCCCATGCATGGACAATGCTGGCTGACACATTAACATGCTGGTAAGCAAGGGTGTAAGGTACCAAAGTTACTCCTTCATTCTCAAAGACGCTGCCACAGTCCAACAGGATGATTCTGAGTGGAAGGTGAGGGATCGGTACACAGAGCCTCACTGACTACTCACCTGTCCACACCCTCAGCCCCTGCCCCCATGAACAGGATCCTGAATACAAATGAAGGAACACTCACACCGTGTAGACACAAAGACAGCCTCCCTAACACAACACCTAAAACCAGGGCTTCATTCTTCTCTTCTGCAGTGCTAGAGATGGAACCCAGGCCTCATACGTGCTAAGCAAGTGCTCAGCCACTGAGCCATACCTCCAGCCTGCAAACCAGCCCCTCTGCAGCAGCCCCTCCACGGCAGGTTACTCTGCTTCATTTTAATTTAAAATATCTCTTAACTGCAAAAGCAGTATTTATCTTTAAAAAGTCAAGGAAATAGAAGAAAAAATACCCATAGTAAGTCCAAAACAAGAGATAACTAAATGTTAATACCTTGATGGTGGTGGTTGTTAGGTGCCCTCAACTTGGGTCCAACTCAGTGACCCTCATAGGGTTTTTAATGGCTGATTGTTGTTTTGGGAGTGGGCTGCCACATCCTCCTCCCAGAGTGTCTTGGTGTAAATATCTTGGTATATGGATTTATTATAAATATGTATGTACTTTTAATGAAAGTGGTTACACACCATAATGCTATATAAGCTTTTTTATTCTATCGACTATGTCAATATATTTCTACAGTACCATTTAAAATTCTGAAGATCATTCCATCACATAAGTATGCCACGAATTATTGCCCAATTCTGTAAAGGTGGACATTACAATGATATGTAACTTATGTATGTATGTATGTATGTATGTATTTATTGCAGGAGTTGGGGGTTGAATCCAAGACCTTGTGAGTACTTTGCAAGTGCTCTACCACTAAGCTGCACCCTTAGTCCCTTTTTAAAATTTCTTATCTTGAGACAGGTCTGGCTAAATTATGCAGGCAGCTTCTGGCCTTGAACTTGGGATGCTCTGGCCTCCGCTTCCTGAATTGCTGGGATTACAGGTGTGCACCACCGCACCTGACGAATGTCTAACTTTTTGGTTTTGACAAATTACAATTTAACAAACCTCTCCATAGTTAAGTCTTAGCCTAAGTTCTCAATGTTTTGTTTTGTTTTGTTTTCCTTAAAATAATCTCCAAGAAGAGGGCTTGCTGGGTGCAAGTATTTAACATTTTGAAGCTTTTGATGAATACTGTAAGCTCACTATCAAAAGAAGAACTGCTCCAGTCTGTACTTCCTCAGCAGCATCTCGGCTTCATCTCTCTCCAACATTATCTTTATTTAAAATCAATTTCACAGGCAAAAAAAACCCCTAGCATTTCATTGTCCCAGCTCATTGCTCACACCCCTATATAATACAGAGTAAAGAAACGGTAAGAAGCTTCCATGTCCAGTAAAGAAAATCTAAGCAAGTAAGACCACACGGGGCCAGAGGATGCTCTCTGGGGTAGACCGCCACCTGGGGTAAGGTGGCATCAGGGACGCAGGGCCAAGTCCTGAAGGAAGGGGTGAGGGAGCTAATGGGAGGACCAGGGCCCAGAAAGCTAAGCAACAAAAGTTGTCTCCTAAAGAGCTCTAGGGATGAGGCGACTTCCTGAGATCCCTGCAAACCTGTGGAATCAGAGAGAGCGGTTCTTCCTGGCCCAAGGCCTGAGTTGGGAGGCCCCCAGAACCCACCAGGACACCCTTTCCTGGCTTCCCCAAACTCCATGAAGTCCCGTGTGGCATTAGCTCCACCTTTGGCCTAAGGATAAAAGCAGAGAAAAGCAGAGAGCGGCACCTTTGCTTCTCAGTCCCCTTCCTCTTCCCTCTGCTTTCCCCACTGTCTAAGTGCCACCCCTGAATAATAAACCCAGGGCTATGTCACAGCAGGGAAAGGGGACCGTCCCCATTCTGGCTCTGATCCTGCCAGCTCTGCCGCAGGGCTGGGCCTTGTCATTCTTGTTTTGCACAGTCCTGGGGCTCACAGGATCAACCTTTGCCTAACCCGTAAGGCACACAATGGAGACGGGGTTCCAGATGCCCACCTTGCTGGGGAGGCCGTCAGGACCTTGGGGCACCCACGCTCTGAGGCCCATGGAGCCTGGCCTTCCACCTGAAGGATGCAGACATGTGGACTGCAGCTCCGTCACCCACTGGTCAGTTCACACCGAGCTGAACAAGAAGACGGGGACAAGAGACTGTCCCGGGTAAAGTCACAGGAAAGAAGGGTCCATTTTACACAGAGAGATCACACGGGCCGAGGAGATGCTCTGTGAACGGTGCCAAAGTTTCCCTCTCGTGGGTAAGTTCCTCTCCGCTCTCTGATCAGAAACCATTACACATACACCAAGTACAAGTAAAACCCAGTATACCCAACGGACACGAGGCATCACACCCGTATTCAACGCAGCACTCTTCACAATAGCAAGGATATAGGGTCAACCAAGGTGCCCATTAACAGAAGAATGGATAAAAAAATTTTAGTACATATACACAATGTAACATTACTCAACAATAAAAAAAAAAAAAACGACATATCAATTGCAGCATGATGGATAGAACCAGAGAATATCATCTTAAGTGAACGAACACAAGCTCAAAAAGAGAAATACCATATGTTCTCATTCATGTGGCAGCTGAATCAAACTTAAAGGAAGAAAAAAATCCTGTACATAAGTTGATATATAAAAATGCACAATTAAACTTAGAAAAGAAGGGGTAATAGAAAGAATATTTTTAAAAGGAGGGAGGGAACTAGGAAAGGGAAGAGAAGATTGTGGAAGGTGGGGTGGGGAGGAGAATCAATGCAGAGGGATAAAGGGGAGAGGATGATCTCAATGTAAATGATGGAACTCCGTGAGTACATGGGAAAAATAGGGGAACATAACCCAAATATGCCTGCAGCCATAGCCCTGTGGCTTCCAATCCCATCAGATCTCGGAAGCTAAGCAGGTTCAGGCCTGGTTAGTACTTGGATAGGAGACCGCCTGGGAACACCAGATACTGCAGGCTTGGGAGAAGGACCTGGTAACCCGCTCCCAATAATCAATCTGCCATTGAAAATCCTATGAACAGCAGAGAAGCACTGACAACAGTGTTTCACCTGTTGTATGTAGGGTCGCTATGAGTTGGATACCGACTTGACGGCACCTAACAACAACAACAACAACAACCCAAATATGCATATGAGTTTTACTACAAATTAGTCAAAAGTTTCCATAAACCTCGTAAGTTGATAAAAGTATAACCAAAAGCAATGTAATAGTGGCATAATGGAAAAAGCCAATGCTGTATTACTCTGTAACCCACCATCATTTACCAATAAAGGGAGAAAAGAATTTTAAAAAGCAAAACCCAGAACTAAAATGCTGCTGCTCCCTGACCCACTCCAGAAGTCCCCTGAGCAAAGGCCAGGCAGGGAGTCTTTTCCTCTCCTACAGGACGTAACCGTGCAAACCAAAGATGAACACGGAGGGAGCAGAACCATTTTCTAGAGACTGTTTCACCTCCATTCACCCATGTGCCCCCCACAGCCTGTCTCAAAGCACCTCTGAGTGTCTAGACACTTACCCTCCATTTGAAGGAAATCCTGTTATTTTGCAACACGAGTAGGAATTCTCTAAGAATTTCTAAAGGGAAAAAAAACACCAGCAGACATCTAGATTGTAACTTCGGTGTGGTACATATATAACAGAGCTTATCCAGTATAAGCCTGCAGCGGTACCACTGTGGCATCCTATCCCGTCGGATCTCCAAAGCTAGGCAGGGTCGGGCCTGGTTAGTACCTGGATGGGAGGCTGCCTGGGAACACCAGATGCTGTAGGTTTAGGAGAAGGACCTGGCAACCCACTCCGAAAAATCAGTCAGCCATTGAAAACCCTATGAATAGCAGAGAAGCACAACAGTGTTTTGTCTGTTGTACATCTGGTATATGATATGCTTGCTGCACTCTCTCAACGTTTCATTACTGTTTTTACTTCAAGTATCCACCCAACGTAGCCGACAAAAACATGACCACACAGTTCTCTTTTCCAGTTAAAATGAATGTCACTTCTGCCAATTACTTTCAAGAAGAAACGTATCTCCCCAGAGTGCTTGAAAAAGGAAAGAAAAAAAACTGGAATGAGAACCTCACCCTCCAGACAAATCCTTTGCAGCATTTGAGCCTTAGCAAATGGAAGTCTGGAGAGGCAGATACGTTTATTAGGAATTTGCTTCATTAGCCTGCAACGGGGAGTTATGTTGAGGGATAAGCCACCAGTAATTAATATTTATTGCAACCCCACTGGGTAAATGACACTGCAGTCATCACTTTACAGAAAAAGAGAACAAGTCCCCCACACCAGCTTCTGCTAACGTAATCCTCGGGGTGTGACAGAGCAATGATCTCTAATACCCTGTGCTTTGCCACAGAGCCAGCCACGCTCTGCAGGCGCCCACCAGGGAGCTGCTCCTCACAGATGGGAACGGGCTGGCCCAAATGCATTCCCACAGGTGCCTGCTTCTAAAGAAAGAGGTGTGGTTCACGACCATGGTTCATGCAAATAACACACACAAGAGTAACCTACTGCATTCCAGTTAGTTCCGGACATATCCATCTCCACAGTGCAGCCCACTGACAGAATCCACGGACCTGTTACCATCCTGTGAACTCTGTGGGCAGAGCGCGGACATCCTATTCAGGGACCCGATTCATCAAGGGACATGGCTCACAGGAAATGCCTGACATGTGCTTGATGGGTGGATGGGCAGACGGATGGACGGATGGGTGGGTGGATGGATGGACAGAGGGAGGGATGGATGGATGGATGGATGGATGGGGGAGAGGGGAAAGGAGGGGAAGAGAAAGGAGGAGAAGAGAAAGCAGATAAGTGAAAGGAAGCAGGGAGTATGGTAAAGAAGATGGAAAGGAAGGAGAAAAGGGGAAGAAAGAGAGAAGGGAGGAGAGAGCTCCAGGGTTTCTGGACATTTTGCAAGCTGGCAAATCCAAGCACTCCTTCCTGCTGACTTCAGTCTGCTGCTATTGCTTCTGTGCACAGAAAAGGACATTTTCAGGTCCCTTCAGCCCAGGAGCTTGGAACTCCATCCTGAGCCATGACAGCTGCCAGTGTCAACCTCCCCAAAGGGCACGGGTCACTCTAACCACACAGGACATAGCTCTGGCCCGGGGCCCCACACACCTTGCAAACTCCTAAGCTCTCTGATTCTTGGGACAAAGGTGGCTTGCCCTGGACAGGCTCCAAGCACCCCACACAGGACATGGAAAGCCCTTCCTTTCCTGCAGACCCCGGCAGGCTGCTTCCACCTCCCCCAAAAGGCCACGGCTCCCATCACCCACAGAATGCTCTGTGGCTGTCTATGTTGCTTGTAGGTTAATCTCTCATCCCCATGGGGCTCTGAGCCCCACGAGGATGAGGACCTGTCCCTTTTGTTCACTGTTCACCGTTCTTTCTCCAACACCTAGGACACGGCATGGCGAACAGTAGCAAAAGCTGTCCCTGCGGTTGAAAGCGCTCACGACGAGCATCTGGAGAACACTGCAGCTCTCTGAGAGCTGGAACCGGGCCGCGGCCTCCACCCTTCCAGGAGCAGCGAGGAGGCTGGGTCTGACGCCCCCAAGACAGAGTCCACTTGGAAAAAATTGTCAGCAATCTAAATGACAGTCGCCAGGATTCTTATCATCAAGAAATGGAAGAAAGGCGCTACCAGACTGGTTCTGGAGGCACAGGACAGGTTGTTGAGGTTTTCAAGGCCAGACCAAGGCCAGGAGCACCAGCAGCCAGCGGACAAGGACTCGGAGTTTCCCCGATTGCCCCCCAGGGTCCACCTGTGCCTGGGCAGGAGGGGGATTTGGCAGCAGAGGGCAGAAGCCCACCCCATGCTAGTTCAAGAACTGGAGGCTTTGCTGCCTGAACACAGAAAAGAGGTGCCTGGAATCTTCTAGAAAGGGCTCCTCTCTTTCCTTTATCAACGCTGCCATCTCTCCATCCCTCAGGGTCTCTACAGCCTCCAGTTTCCACTCCTGTTACTCAGCTGATGCTCTGCCACTTACACAGATGCCACCAGAGCCACAACAACCAATTCTACCCGATCGTGCATGGTCCGGGTCCTTCTCTCCTAGCTCAGACTTTAGAGGAAGGGAACATGGCTTTCTGGTATTGGGACAGATGTGCACAGCCATGGTCATGTGACAGAAAACAGTGCAGATGCTCATCTGCCCCTTCAACCCAGCATCTCCGCTTTATCCACTTGGCCTTGGCTGTGGTATTTAACCTGATACAGAATTCTGATGTTCAGGAGGCATAAGAATGTGCACCATGGCGTTGGATTTTTTTTTTTTTTTTTTTTTTTTAGACAGGAGGCTGTCTATGTTACCAAGGCTGGTGCTGAGCTCCTGGCTCAAGGCATCCTCCCGTCTGAGCCACCTGAGCAGCTGGGACCACAGGCGCACGCCAACATGCCTGGCTGCAAACACTTTTAAAACTCACAGATTTCGGAGTCAGCTGGAACATCAGTTGACACTTTCATCCAAAACAGCCAGTCAGATAGTAAGGCAATTCCCTCCACTTACGCCCGCTGCGATGGGAACGCCAAGGCCAGCAGCTTCCCATCAGAGGGTCCTGAAGGCCCACTGATGTCTCACGCATGCCCATGAGGAACACCCACCGAGCCGAGCCCTGCACAGCGCCACCTCCTTCATCTGCAGTGCAGTCTCAGCTACAGAGGCTCAAGCCACATGCCCTCAGCTTCTCCCCTCTGATGATTTCTAAGGCCTGGAAGACAACCCAGGCGGCCTCACAGCCCATTTCCCGCAAGGGCCACAGGCCCAACGCTTCAGTTAATGTCATGGAGCTGACAGTCACCACAAGGTGCCCTGGCTTTGCTCCCAGGTGAGGTGATTCTCTTTCAAGAGCCCTCCAGGCGCTCCCCACACAGGGCCACTGAAGCAGATCTCTCCTCTGTGGGAATACTTTCCTTTTCCCATGACCATCAGCAAATCACAGAAACCAAAGGGAAGTGCTTGGCCCTGAGGTAACTGCTTGGAAAGCGCAGGATGCGAAGGCAGAACGCCAAACAATTCTCACATGTGGGGGCCACACCTCCTGCCGCTGCCACCCCCCACTCGCCTGACGTCACCCTCTGCACCACCTCAGGCCACGGACACCTAGCAATCCTCCTCCTCTCTCACAGTCAGATGCCAGCAGGCTCCCGGTGCCCTTCCTTGGCTCCCCACCAGGGGCCTCATGGCCCAGTCTCTTGGAGGCCTCACCCGCTGCCCCCTCCAAGGCCCAGGAGTCTGTGAGGTAGGCCTGCCCTGCTTCCTTGGCACCTGGCTGGCACAGGTTGATGCCAACCAAGTCTCTAATGAGTCAGTAAATGGGGTCCTCAGGCTTCAGGTCCAGGCCTCAGGCTTCACACTCATCTTTCTAGGTAGAAACGCTGTATTTCAGATGTAATATTCCTGTCAGTTGTTGCAGTTAGGTGCCATCAAGCCCAACTCATAGCTACCAGATGTACAACAGACAAAACACTCCCTGACACTGAGCCAGTATGTCAGTGCTTCTCTGCTATTCATAAAATTTTCAATGGCTGTTTCAGGAGTGGGCTGCCACATCTTTCTCCTGTTTTTGTAGTGGTGGGGATCAAACCCAGAGCCTCAGAGGGCACAGAGCAGCACTCTACCAACTGAGCTAAACCCCAACCCCATTCATGTCAGTAGGTAGCACTAATTTTTGCTAATCTTTTCCCACTTAGGAAAGAAAAACTGCAGTTCTTCTAAAGTTCAGAAAACAGTATCATCGCCCTTCAGACTACTCTGTTAATTCATCATCTTTAAACTTTGTTGTTGTTGTTGTTGTTAGGTGCCGTCGAGTCGGTATCCGACTCATAGCGACCCTCATAGGGTTTTCAATGGCTGAGTGCTTCAGGATTGCCTTGGGAGTGGATTGCCAGGCCCTTCTCCCATTTTTGCGGTGCTGGGAATTGAACTCGGGACCTCAGAGACTGCAGCGCAGCGCTCTACCAACTGAGCTAAATCCCAGCCCAGTTTTCAATTTATGACAGGTTTATTGGAATGAAGCCCCATCACCAGTGAAGGAGCATCTGAATATACTTCTTGGACCTTTTTCTTTTTCCCATTGACAAGGTGAGGGCAGAATGATTCATCTGCTCGGCTTAGCATCAGGAAACAGATTGGGTTTATAGTTCAAGATGGCAGAATGAGTGGGTTTATCCCTCTTCACTTTAGAAAACGTAAAATATTAGCAATCCTTCCAGATATTTTCTCAACTACAAAATAAACACATGCTGTAATTCCACACTACAATGTAAACACATACTTCACTCCAGGGAGAAATTGGCTTTATTTTCACTCATCTTTAGTAGCAACAAAAGGTAACAGTCAGCATGAGCAAGCCCTCACCAGCTCCCTTCTTATGCTGCTGACTGTGTATTTCACCCTCTACCCTACCTCAGTACACCAGAAAACCAAAAAGTACCTAAACATGGTGATTCCTCAAGTAAAACAAATTTTTAAATACTGCTTCAAATGAAATACATGCTTCTTGTTGTTGTTAGGTACCATCGAGTAAGATCTGACTCAGTGACCCTGAGCACAGCAGAACAAAATACTCCCTGACATTGTTATGCACATGATCTTCTTATATTTGAGCTGTTGTTGCAGCCACTGTGTTTCTTCCCATTTTGAGTCATACCACATCAGCAAAAGGAGGTCCCAGGGGCTCTACTCCATTTCTGTCATTAAAATCAACTCTACTTTGAGCAGTCAACTCTTCCCTCTTCCCCAATTGTCTCTTGAATGCCTTCCAGCCTGGAGGGATCATTTTCTGGCCCTATATTTGACAGTGCTTCTCTGCTATTCATAGGGTTTTCAATGGCTAATTGTTTTAGGAGTGGGCTGCTGGGTCCTTCTCCCTAGTCTGTCTGACTCTAGAAGCTCAGCTGAAGCCTGTCCACCATGGGTGGCCCTGCTGGTATCTGAGATACCAGTGGCATAGCTTTCAGTATCACAGCAACACACGATTACCCACAGCACAATCTGACAGACACATGGGGGAAAATATATGCTAGATTATAACAAATCTGTCTTTATGGTAAGGATATGTCCTCAGCATTAACAGTGAGGAGATATGCCCTTAAGTGCTCTTGTTGTTGTGTTGTTAGGTGCTGTGGAGTCTGACTCATAGTGACCATATGTACAGCAGACTGAAACACTCCTCCATTCTGTGCCAGGCACACAATCTTATTTATGCTTAAGCCCATTGTTGCAGACATTCTGTCAATCCAGCTGGTGGAGGGTTTTCCTTTTCTTCATTGACCTGCCACTCTCCCTTCTTCTAGAACAAATCTGTTGGTTCTTTTGGCAGCCCATGGTATATTAAATAGTTGTCTCCAGCACCATAATTCAAAGCATTATTTCTTCTGCTGTCTCCCTTGTTCAATGTCCAGCTTTCACAACCATATGATGCAACTAAAAATACCATGGCATGAGTGAGGTGCACCTTCACCTTCAGTGTAACATCTTTACTTTTCAATATTCTAAAGAGATCTTTTGGCACAGCTTTTCCCAAAGCAATGTGCCTTTTAATTTCTTGACTGTTGCTTCCACAGGTGTTGATTATAGAGCCAAGCAAAGCAAAATCTTAGACAACCTCAATCTTTTCTCCATTTATTGTGAAGTTCCACACTGACCTAGTCATAAGAATTGTTTTGTTGATGTTTAGTCACCATCCATACTTAAGGCTATGATCTTTGATCTTCATCAGTAAATGTTTTAAATCTTCTTCACTTTCAGCAAGCAGAGTTGTGTCATCTGCATAATGCAGGTTGTTGAGTCTTCCTCATAAAGTCCAGCTTCTCAGGTTATTTGCTCAGCATATAAATTGAAGAGGTATGGTAAAAGGATACATCCCTGACACACACCTTTCTCCACTTTAAACCAAGCAGTGTTTCCTTGTTCTAGTTGAACAACTGCCTCCTGGTTCATGTACAGATTCCTCATGAGTACTGTTAGGTGCGCTGGTATTCCCATTTTTCGAAGTGTTATCCATAATTTGTTATGAGCCACACAGGCAAATGCCTCGGCATAGTCAATAAAGCATAGACAGACATCTTTCCGATATTCTCTGCTTTCGGCTAATATCCACCTGAAAAGCCTGGTTAATCGAAGAACAAAGGCCACCAGTAACCACTCCATTGCTGCCCCCTACTGGCAAGTGATGGGCATCTCTGTTACACACCACCCTCTCCTGAGAAAGGGGCGGCTACAGAAGCAGCAAACTAACAGACTTACTGCTGCCAAGCCCCACAGAGAGGGGGGCCTTTAGAACATGGTCCCTTAACAGTCGTAAGAAGGAAAGAGGAGAGCAAACACACACAGAAAGCCAAGAGCTGTACCAAATAATATGCATCGCAGTCAGGACTGTCCAGGCTAACAGGATTTTAGAAAAGGCAAGGCAGGTGAAGACGGTATGCCATTCATGTTGGTGGTTCCCAAAAGTTTCACAATGAAGGAACCCCACTTCACTGAGCCTGAACTTCTTGCCTGCAGTAGTTCTTGTACATAAGGAAACCAGGGTACTTAACAAGAGTGAAGAAAAACAGATAGCTGCTTGACTTTTGTTAAGCATTTTTAAATGGTAAAAATGCCTCATGGGCCCTTAAGGAAAATGATTCTGGAATCCATACACCTTAAGATCCCATATCTCAAGGCAGGTGCAGGGGTTGACACCTATAATCCCAACAACTCAGGAGGTTGAGGCAGAAGGATCAAAAGTTCGAGGCCAGAGGCAGAGGTGGGTAAGGTTTCTGCAAGCCTCTGGTCACAACAGTTTCATCAACCAAAATGCCATTTGCTTTAATCTGGATACACTTGCCAAGGTCCTTGAAAAAAATAAGAAAAGGCAGTTTCATTAGAGCTGAAAACCAGCTCTTCCATGTAACTCCCGTCCCACATAACACTTAGCAAGTATGGTACTCCCCCTTTACCCATGATTCCACTTTCCACCATAAACAGCAAATTAGTAATTAGGGCAAGAGTGTGTATTTGTCTCAGAGATTATAATCCTAAATACTAAAAACAACTCATCTTGGAAGATCCTGTTTTCTTTATTTTACAAAAGAGAAAACTAGGTCCACAAGTAGTAAGTCAAAGCCTTGCCCCCAGCCATAGAGCCTGAGCATCTCAGTGGTAACTGCGCTGCCCTTTAGTCTCCATCCTCCAGGCCTCTCCAGATGAGGCTGAAACAGGGAGGCTGAGCAGCACCTGTTTGGCCTCAGCGGGAAACACGTGCCTTTGGATACAACATGGAGGTCTTTGCAAACGACCACAGAAGCACTGAATATCCAAGTAACTTTTAGCAAGCAGGCAAATCTGCAAATGCAAAATATGTGAATCATGAAGATAAACAGTATTCTTCAAATCTGTCCTCAGGTTCTTGACTTCAGAACTCCTCATCTGTGAACTTTTCACACTGCCCTGACTTCCTGTGTGGGCCAACAGTACTAGCAAGAAGGATTTAACATCTTTCTGACTTAGCTGAGGTGACTAACTTTTTTTTTTTTTTTTTTTTTTTTGGCTTTCAGCTGAGCTTCCAGACTAAGACAGACTAGGGAAAAGACCCAGCAGCCCACTCCAGAAACAATCAGCTATTGAAAACCCGATGAATAGCTGAGAAACACTGCCAAATAGAGTGCCAGAAAATGAGTCCTCCAGGCTGGAAGGCATTCAAGACATGACTGGGGAAGAGTTGTCTCCTCAAAGCAGAGTTGACCTTAATGACAGGAATGGAGTAAAGCCCCTGGGACCTCCTTTTGCTGATGTGGCTCCACTCAAAATGAGAAGAAACACAGTAGCTGCAATAATGGTATCAAACATAAAACAATCGTGTGTGTGGCAGTGTTGGGTGGCATTTCATTCTGTTGTACACAGGGTTGATATGAGTCAAATCTGACTCAATGGCACCCAACCAAAAAAAAAAAATCACTATGCACTATGGATATTATTACGTTAGCACTTTACAGAGTGGCCTCACATGCAGAATGACCAACTTCCTCCTCCTCCTCTTGGACATACCAAACTCTGCTTCATTAATACTGAGCTCATGGCCATCACCTCTTAACCTCAGGCTAGAACAAAGCATCTCTTACACAGGCATTTCCTCAGTAAGATACAGCTGGCCTTCTTACGCTTAGGACTGTAACAGCACCTCAGCCCTATACTTCAGGGCTGTTTAAGCAGAATCACTGATACACAAAATGCACCAATACACACAAAAAAGTGCCCTAACCAGACCCATGAGAGGACACCTGCCTGAGTATGAAGCCCTCAGGAAGCGGGTGTGGCTTCATCAGCTGCTGTTAGGAGCATCTGCCCCCAGGGACTTGGAGTACCAGCAGCCCTGCCTATGTCCTTAAGTGACCTGGGAGGAGCTGAGGGTACTGATCCTGGAGATCACAAAAAACCCACAAGGAGTGGACGCTGCCCATATGAAATCTACATGCAATGAAGCTCAGCTACAGATTTTTAAATCAGAATCTTTCAAAAGCCTCAAACTATCAAACTAATAGAAATGAACTTGAATCTCATGCTGGGCACGGTGGTACACGCCTGTAATCCCAGCAATTTGGGAGGCGGAGGCAGGAGGAGTGCAAGTCGAGACCAGAGACAGTCTGTGTAATTTAGCGAGACCCTGTCTCAAAAAGTGAAAAAAAAAAAAAGGGCTGGGGGTGCAGCTCAGTGGTATAGCACTTGTAAAGCATGCAGGCTCGAGGCCCTGGGTTCAACCCCCAGTACCACACACACACAAAAAAAAAAAAAAAAAAAAAAAAAAAAAAAAAAAAAAAAAAAAAAAAAAAAAAAAAAAAAAAAAAAAAAAAAAAAGAAAGAAAGAAAGGAAAAGAAGAAAAAAAGAAATGAACTTGAATCTCAAAAGGAAAAAATCTAATGCCGTGCATGCACACACACAGGTGTACAGTTCCCTGACGCCGTTCCATTCTGCTCTCTTCTCACATAATTATCAGCTGCCCTGATGACTAAGAAAAAAGACACCATCATCTCCAGCTCAAAACAGACAGCTTAACGCAACTCGATTATTCTACAATTCTGCGATGAATAGTAAATTGAAACAATCTTCAACCCTGCAGTTATTTGAGTTCGAAAAATATACTCAAAGACAGGCCCCTAAAGCGTTCAAGGTATTGATTCTGACATAGCATAAATCGGCTTAAGCGCCTTTTTCTTTTTTTCAAGTAAATCATTTTCAGGCAGCCTTTACACAACAGAGCATATTGGATTTCAGAGCCCAGGCCATCATTTCAGGGGCTAATGGTGCTCACCTATGCGTTCCCCTCTGCTTCCTGTAAAGTGGTGGTGCTTGCTTCCCAGTTCAGAGAGGCATCATTTTTAATGGTTATGTAAAGCAAACTGGGGATACATCTTCAGCCTCAGCCTGCCTTCTCTGCCAGGTCTGGGGGGAAGGGCAGTGGAGGGAGCAGTGAGGACTGCCCCCGGTAGCTAACCTTCCAGTGGAGAAGAAAGGCTGGAAAGGAGCAAGTGTGCTTTACACCAATTTCGGGAGCACAAGGGAGAAAATCAGGCGAGGAAGAGCAAGGGCGGGGGGGGGGGGGGGTCCATTTTAAACAGGTGGGTGATCTGGCAAGGCATCACTAAGATGGGTAAATATCTTAAGGAAATAAGAGGAAGCCATGCAACAACCCAAAGGAAGGGTGTGACAGGAAGTGCAAAGGCCCTGAGGTGGGAGTAACCCTGACAGGGACAGCAGGACGTGACCAAGTTAAGGAGAGAGAGAAGAGGTCAGGGAAGAGGGCAGGCCTGCCTGTCCGGGGCCGTTCTGCGAGGTCCAGATTTCACTCTGTGAAAAGGTGGACATCGGAGCATTTGTTTTAGATGGAGTTTATTATCTTTTAAGAATTTCCACTTTTGGAAAGACAGAAAGAATAAAAGCCCACACAGCCACCTGGTTCAACTGTTACCTCCAATCACATTTGCTCTATCAACGTGCATGCATATATGCCTGCCTCTTGCACCCATCCCTCCCTGAAACAGGTGACGGTAAATTACAGCCACCATGACATTTCATCCCTAAATATCTCAGCATACATCCATCTCTTCAAGTCCAGGACATTCTCCTATTGGTCCACAATCCTAGTCTCACTTTGAAAAATTAACAGCAATTCCACTCCTCAAGTCCAGGACGGTCTCCTACAGCTCCACAATCCTACCGTCTCACTTTGTAAAATTAACAGTAATTCCATTAAATCTCCCAGAGTCCATGTTCTGACGTCCCTGGCTGTCCAAAGCATCAAGGTCCACATGTGAAATCTAGCTGCTATGTCAGTTGCCTTTCCTCGACTGCAAGGTCTCCCTCCACCCTTCCCTCCAACCCTGACATCTGACGAGATGAAGCCTGTGGCCACCAGAAGGCCCCCACTGTAGCCTGTGTCCTTGTTCCCTCATGGTGGCGTTTAACGTCCTTCTCTGCCCCTGGGTTTTGTCTAACCCAGAAGGCAGGTCCAGAGGCGGTCACGCTCTGAGTGGGGCACTAGGAAGCACAACTGAGAATGTCACAGCGCTTTCCCTCAGCTGGGCATCCAGCCCGGCTGCCCCATACTAGTGAGGCTGAGGGTAAATACCACTTAAGGGGTGAACCCTGAGGTGTCTCCCTTCAGTTATGCTTCTGTCTTCGTAATTCACAAGTAATCTTTGGCACTTGACCCACAGGCACAAAAACATCACAGATATACCTTACCAACAGCCCAAGACCCGTACCTTTCACCCACTGGCTTTCATCTTCCTTAATGGTCTTTACCTAAATCAGTCACTTTGGGGGAGACTATATATGTCACTTTTTCCACATTTAGTAGTTGACAATCTCCCCCTCTTGATACTTGCCATCATTATAGGTGCATACAGATAGACCTTTTCATTCCAAACATAAAATATCACCATTATTATCTTCTAGACACCGCCCCGTGAGCCTCTGAGCTCTTACTTCCCTGCTTTTTGGGTCTATAAGGTGTCCCAGGTTTATTCTGCCATTTTCCCACTCCAGACAGAAATCATCCATTTCAGTGCAGCAGGTTTTAAATAAAGAAAACAATGTGATTTTCAGAAAGGATCACCCTCCCTGCTGGGTTGAGAACAGTGTTACCAGTAATGGAAGCAAGAAGGCCAGTTCACAAGGCTCTTGCAAGTGGCTAGCCAAGAGCTGGTGGCAGTGGAGAGGAACATGGGATCAGATCTGGGCATGTTTTACAGGAACAAGTGGTGGGCTGGTCTTCAAATTCTGATAGAGAATTTAACAAAAAAATAGACAAGTAAGACAAGACCTCATGGTGTGGAGTGTGAGCAAATGCAAGGATGGAGTTCCCACTTAATATGGAATGCAAGGATGGCGTTACCACTTACTAATACAGAAAGATGGAGGAACAAGGTTGAGGCCAGAGGCAGCCAGAACAACTTAGTAAGATCCAGACTCAGAATAAAAAATTAAAAACAGGCTGAGGGTGCAGCTCTATGGTGGACCTTACCCAAAATGTGTGTCAGGCCCAGGGTTCATGCCTCAAGTACTGCAAAAAATAAAATAAAATAAAATAAAGTGGCCCAAAGAGCCACCTCTGCCTCTACCCACACCTCCTGCGCATTACTGTAACACTATTCACCTGCTCTGGCTGGCCCAGCCCTCCTCCGTCCCTCTCCTGTGACCTCGGCTCCCTGGATCTCACCGGTCCGCGTACAAATGAGCCAGCACATCCCCGCCTCTACTCTCCCTCCAGGAGTGGGGAGTTTCTGCTCCCCTGTAAGGTCCCTGTCATTGTCTTCAGTCTTTCTGGAGCCCACCCTGGCGACGCCTCTTCCTCTACAGTGCCACAGATATGGTCCCACGGAAGTGCCAGTGAGCTCCATGTTGAGATTCAGCAGCCGGCCCCCGTCCTCATGGCTTTGCCTGTCGGCTGGATTGGATCCCAGGGTCCCTTTCCTCCCTGAACCACAGGGCTGGTGCTGCGTGGAGGACAGCAGGGGGTCCTGATGTGCCTCTTCTCACAGGTCACTCAACTCTTCCGCCAATCTCTCAGATGGTGGGCCTCCTCTTCATCCCTAGTTGTCTCCCACAGGCTCTCCAAGAGTTGTGGCTTTAAATACAGGTCACAGGCTAACTACCCAAGGGGGACATCTGCCATCCTGGCTTCTTCTCTGAATGTCATGTTCGCTCATGCATCCAGCTCCCTAGGACACTTAATTGCTGCTGCTGCTGATGCTGTTGGGTGCCAGGGAATCAAGTCTGACTCACAGCAACCCTATGTACAACAGAATGAAGCACTACTCAACACTGTGCCATGCACATGATCTTTTTATGTTTGAACCTGTTGTTGTAGCCACTGTGTTTCTTCTCATTTTGGCTCTTGCATCAGTAAAAGGAGGTCCCAGGGGCAGTAAGCCATTCCCATCATTAAGGTCAACTCTCTACTTTGAGGAAGCTACTATTCCCCAGTCCTTTCTTGAATGCCTTCCAGCCTGAGGGGCTCATTTTCCAGCACTCTATTTGACAGTGTTTCTCTGCTATTCATAAGGTTTTCAATGGCTAATTGTTTCGGGAGTGGGCTGCTGGGTTCTTTTCCCTAGTCTGTCTTACTCTGGAAGCTCAGCTGAATCCTGTCCACCATGCGTGGCCCTGCTGGTATCTGAGATACCAATGGCATAGCTTTCAGTATCACAGCAACACAAGCACCCCAACAACATGACAAGCTGACAGACACGTAGGGGAAGAATTTATTGAGTCTGTCTTAAAAGGCTTTCCCCATCCCCAGGTATCTCAGCCCTCTTATGGGGCTGTGGGAAAAATACCCGAAACCAGGTAATTTACAAATAACAGACACCAATTTCCCACAGTTAGAGAAGCTGAGGAGACCTTGGTGGAGGTCCTGGCTGACTTGGAGTCTCGGGAGGACCTGTACCTTCACCACACCGCCCTGCTGCATGCCATGGCTTCAGGTGGCAGAGGGAGAGAGAGATGAACACGCCACACGGGGTCGAGAGGCTGAGCCCCAGCAAGCCTCCCTGCTCCTTCCCGCCCTTCATCCTTTATAAGGCACAGGGCGCTTCCCTCAGGCTTTGCCTCTGACCTCTGCTGCCCTGGGGATTTCAGCTTCCACAGGAGTTGGTTTTTGTTTTGGTTTGGTTTGAGGGTATTTTTCTGGGGTGGGCACAAATCTTTCAATCATAGCACAAAGAAAATAATACATTTTTGTAAGATTTTTTCGAGCCCTTTTAAAGTTTCTTTTTTTTATACCTAAGTCTTTGCTCCATTAAAAACGTAGAGGGACAAGCTGGGGGTGGTGGTACAGGCCTGTCATCTTGGTGACTCAGGAAGCAGAGGCAGAAGGATTGCAGGCTGGAGGCCAGAGGCAGCCTATGTAACTTAGGGAGACCCTAAGTTACATTTTAAAATATAAAAAGGGGATGCTGCACCTGGGGGTGCAGCTCAGTGGCAGAGCATTTGTAAAGCATGTGCGAGGCCCTGGGTTCAGCCCCACAGCACTGGGTGAAAAAAATCACTCAGAGCACACTTGCCAGGTAACCCCCATGACTGTAGACCAGATGTTGCAGGTGGGGAGCAGTGTGGGCCTGACCCACGGCAGTTGCCATGGAGACCACGCAGCTCATCTGAAGAGGAAGGTGCTGAGGAAGAGCAACCTCTGCAGCCCTCACGCTCTCCTCCAGTTCCCTCAGTCTTTTGTCCTCTTGAGTTATTTGCTGCTTATGTAGCATACACAAATATCAGAGAAATCAATTTTTCACTATTCTCTGAAAGTCATTCAAAAGAAAAAACAAAACAGGAGCGGTGGTACACACCTATAATCCCAGTGACATGGGAGGCCGAGGCAGGAGGATCTTGAGTTGGAGGTCAGAGGCAGCCCATGTAACTTAGCAAGGTCTTGTCTTAAAAGATAAAAAAGGGGCTGGGGTTGCAGCCCAGTGGTAGAGCACTTGCAAAGTATGCGAGAGGCCCTGGGTTCAGCCCCCCAGTACCACAAAAAACAAGAAAGTAAAAATGGATTTAAAGAACTATTAAAAAAATATATAAATATCATAGAAAATTTGGAAACACAGAAAAAATAAAGAAAAACTCACCTGTGAGCCCATTCATCCAGAGAAAATCAGTGTTCTGAGGTATTTCCTCCAGGTTCCCCTTCCTTTCAAATGTTTAATGAAATATTCCGATGTAGATGCGCATCCACAAACTGAGTGGGTAGCTGCGCTGGGGGGGCGCAGCTACCCCCTCAGGTGTGCCAGGTACCTGACACCAGCAGGGGTTGCTCTTCAGGCCCAGAGTCCACTGTGTTGAGGAGGAACTGCTGAGCACCTGTCACAACCAACGTGGGCGTCTACACTGCAGGATCTTCCTCTGGCCCCCACGGCAGGGGCTGAGGCCGTGAGGTCCTGCACTGAGCATGTGACTACGCACCACGCAAGACCCAGGCACAAGGTGGGACGTCCCCATGGGGAAGGGTAGAGTGAGCTCCGTCCCACGACGGGCCACGGCAGCACAGCCAAAGGCGGGGCTATGCAGCTCCCTGGGAAACTGAGGCTGGGCCACCATAGGAGGACCACCAGGACCCAGTGGAGCAGGCCGGAAGAAGCCAAGACACGCTCTAAAAAGTTCTCTTCTCCCTCCTGGAGTGAGGGCTCATGGGATAATTGGCTCCCTAACCACAAACGAAGATTCTGCCCCTACCAACCTGAGTTGTAAGCTGTGTAAATGTATGGTCTTGAGTGAGCTGCCATATGTATGTACTTTGTTCATGACTTATGAAATTGGAATCAGGACACCTGTCACCACCGATTTAGTTAAATTATTATGAATAAATACCTTTCCACATTATCTGAAAGGCTCGCTGGCACCCTACCACACACATGCTCCTTACCTCAGCTAAGCAGAAATTGGTGAGAAGAAACTAAACAAAACCATGACTAACATATAAGCTACCAACGATCAATAGGCATGTGACATTTTTCCAGTCTCACGACTAATTATAGAAATGCAAATCAGAAATCTGAGCTGGATGCTTCGTCTGCCCAGGAAGTTGGCAAAGCCTTTCACTGTGACAACCTCAAGTGTTCAGGGACGCGAGCAGCAAAGAGACTGCTGGCCGAGGGTATCAATTAGGGTGACTTTTCTCCAGACGTTTGGCAGCAGGCTCCCAAAGCCTTTACAAGACCATCTGTGCGCGGCAGTACCCAGGAACCCCTGAGTGTGTGCTGAACAAGAGCTGTGTCCTGTCGCCCTTGAATAATTAGGGATAATTTACACACCACATACATGAAATTTGTGTGCTTCCGTATCACAGATGTTAGGGTCCACCATCTGCTAATTACTGAATGCTGGCAGGACTTAAAGGGCACAAGCTAATGAGGCCACCCCATGGGCCATGAGACTTCCCCTCGCCAACTGCAGGCAGAGGTGACCCCGAGACACCAGTGAGCCAGGAGGTCCCTCGGGAACTGGGTTGTCCTCAAATTTGACAGTTTGGAAGTTCCAACATCTATGGTCACCTGGTAACCCTTGCAAAGAACCCGACATCCTGCCTACCCAGCAGACACAACGTGAGTCAGATCCCCCGCTGGACCTAGAAGGTCCACTGCATGTGTCTCAGAGGCCAGACAGCCCAGGAAACAGATGTGCTGCCAGGTACTGATTCAAACGTGAGCCTGGATCTAAGCCATGCTGAGGATCTCGAGGCTGGCTGCCTGAGGCCCTGGGCATTTGGGACTTGTAACAACTCATCACAGGCAGAAGCAGTGAACGATGGATAGGGCATGATTCTGGGCCACTTGCAACACAAAAATAAACATTGTGGGAGCGGAAAACACACCTGGGCGATCCTTTTTTGAAGCAAAATGTTTTAAATGCCAGAACAGCCAGCTCTTCTAAAATTTTGGTTCTTATCCTAAGTAAAATATCTAGTTTAAAAACCATCATACAACTTCTCAAACCTCAGAGGCCGCAAGGACATGCATCGTGGCTTCCAGAGGAGGAGCTGACATGGAGGGTCCCAGGCTAAAACTCCCATTTAGTAAAAGTGACAGAGTGCAGCCTGCATCTAAAAGGAGTAAGTGTGGAACACAGTTATCAAGGAAGGATTGACAGAAAATAAAAATGCAGGTGCCCTTACCCAGAGGTTCTGCCATTTTCTGATGGCCTAGCATTGCTTCCTATAAGAATTCACACAGAATAAATTCAGTCTTACACCTTAAAGGCAGGTCATTATACTTACATATTAATGTGCATTTAACTTTTTTTTTTTTTTTGGG
Organism: Pedetes capensis; assembly: GCA_007922755.1. Classification (NCBI taxonomy): domain Eukaryota; kingdom Metazoa; phylum Chordata; class Mammalia; order Rodentia; family Pedetidae; genus Pedetes; species Pedetes capensis. Next base: position 20,674 of record VMDO01010173.1, on the reverse strand, counting down.
GGGGCAGAAATGGGGATTGACCCCAGGTCCTCGTACATGCTTTGTGAGTGTTCTACCACTGGCCTCTCAACCCATTTTTTATCTTGAGACAGCAGCTCACTAAGTTACGCAGCCTGCCTCTGGCCTACTGCAATCCTCCTGCCTCCGCCTCCTGAGCCACTGGATTATAGGCATGTGCGGCCATCCCTGGCAATGTGCACTTATCTTAAAACCATGGCCCCAGGCAAACCTAAGCTCTTACCATCTCATGCAAGTTGGCATCCTCCCAACACAGCATGATTGGAAGATTCATGTTGGCCTAAGGGACAAACTAGAGAGCTTTCTTGGGTTTTGTTCGGAGTGTGTGTTCCACAGTCTCAGCTTTCCAGACTCCAGAAACTTTGCCCCTGAGGCCTTTCCCAATTCCAGTTTCCTGGAAGCAAAGCAAGTAACAAGTTGCCCCTCCCTTCCTCTGGCCTCAGAAGTAATACCTGTTGGCTCAGGCACTGCACCTGCTCTGTCTTCCCACAGCCCATCCAAAGCAGGTGCAAACACCTTCCCAATGCCCTCTGCCTCTGTCAGACCCTGCCTCCGCCCCTCCTGGTATACATCCCTCCCGGGAACTCCCAGCCAGTACGGGCAGGCTAACATATCTGTCACCTGTCATCTTCTCCCTGCCTAAAATAGCTACGGCGGCTGAAGCACCCGGGATGCAGCTTCTCTCTGCCTCGAGGAAGTTTTCAGTCCTGCCATCAGGTGCCCATTTGTATGAACTCTGCGGCATAAATAACCTACGCAGAAAATTGAAATATGTGAGGGGTTTTACAATCTCCCTAAAAGTGGACAATTTAGTTAGCAAAACTGGTAACAGAGCAGCTAATCTGCCTGGCTGTTAGGCTTCAACACTGTGAAAGAGGGGGGGTCACATAGGGAAACCAAGTTGAAAATCCAAAGCTAAGCACCACTGAGGCATCGAAGTTGGCTCAGTTGGCAGAAAGCTGCTCTGCACTCTCTGAGGACCTGGGTTTGATCTCCAGCACTGTGAATTCAGGAGAAGGGCATGGCAAGCCACTCCCAAAGAGATCCCGAAGCAATCAGCCATTGAAAACCCAATGAGGGTCAGTGTGAGTCAAATGCCACTCAATGGCACCTAACAACAGCAAGCACCATTAAATACTCATCCACTCCCTTCCCCCAGTACTTGGGATTGAACCCAGAGCCTCACACACACTTTGCAAGTGTTCTTCCATTGAGCTGCATGCTGCACACCCAGATCATTTTTTTTCTTTTTTTTGAGACAGGCTCTCACTAAATTACACAGGTTGCCTGTGGCCTTGAACTCACCCTCCTCCTGCCTCAGCCTCCCAAACCACTGTGATCACAGGTGTGCACCACGACGCCTGGCTACACATGCCTTTTTCAAACAAGAGTAACTCCTGGGTACAGCTGTTGGTCCCTATGGCCTTCTTAAAAAGCACCTCTGGCTTACAAAGTAACATGGAATTGTGAAGCGTCTCTAAACTTCCCAGTGAAAGAGCAACTGTAATTCAATTCATCCTCAGGAGAAATAATGGTGTGGAAAACACTGTATTCCGGAAAAGAAAAGCAGCTTCTCCAATCCAGAGACCAGGTGGAGACACATTGTGTCCTATTCCCCATAAGCCAGGGCTTCCCAGCCTCAACGCCACTGACACTTAACGTCAGAGAACCTGTGACTACGCGGTGCACCCAGGGAGCTGTGGGTGGTGCCAGTGTCCCTGGCCTCGCCCCCCGGAGGTGTCCACAGCCACTGAAGGACACCCTGGGCTTCACACCCATGGCGCCAGGGGACTTGTCACTGCCAACGCTCTCCTGGTGCAGGAGTGTGGCCACCCCCCAAGGAGGGCCTTCACCCCAGGCACAGAAGTGCCACCTTCACCTCACGCTCTTCAAGCAGAAAGAGCTCAGCTGGCCCCCTTTCCCCCCATTCTCAAACAGTTCCTCCTGGAGACAAACAAACCCTACAAAGGACCTCAGGTCCACATGGAACCTCAAGTTGCACATTCAAGAAGAAAGTGAAGACACTAAAGGTGGCACCACGGCGCACGCCTGTGATCCTAGCACTCAGGAGGCCCAGGCGGGAGGATCAGGAGCTCTAGGCAAGACGCAGCCTGTGCAACTTGACAAGACCCTGTCTCAAGAAAAACAATTTTTACAAGTGGGACAGGGGAGCAGCTCAGTGGTAGAGCACTTACCTGGCATGTGTGAGGCTGGGGTTCAACTCCCCACCACCGGGGAAAGAAAAGCAAAAGCTATTCAACAGGGTAGCCGCAGCATATGTTGCTGCTGAGCACAGCCCAGCAGACATGTACGCAGCATGTATAAAAGCACACACTGAGTTTAAAGACTTATATGAAAAAAGAATGTAAAATACCACATTATAATTTATAATATGGGTCTATTGAAATTATATCTTAGATATATTGACCTAAAATATTAAAATTAATTTTAACTATTTCTTACTACTTTTAATGTGACGTATATGGCCTGCACTGTATATCAGATGGCGTTACATGCCATACCCCTTTCCAGGTAAGAAAACCTTTAAAGAAATTCCACCTCGGTCCTATTTTATTTAATGGTGGAAAACAGGTTTCCTCAAGGCCTAAATATAGAGTCTGAATTGTAGAAAATGGTCACCCTAAGGCAGGTGTCAAGGAGAGCTTTTACAAAAGAGACACTTCCAGAATTTCATCCCACGTGACTCTTCAGTGATTGCCAGGTGTTTCCTCTCCCTGTGTCTTATTTTTAGACCTGCCAGGAGAGGGCAGAGGATTAAACAGATGGCTCTGATGGAGAATGCGGTGGGAGGCGGTCAGTTGCTGTGAACTCCAGCTCTCTTGCCTTCATGTGAAATGATTATAACAAGGTGCAGCGCCTGGGGTGTGAGGATGAGGGATCAGAGTGCACAACCCGCAGTGAGGACCCTGTACCAATCTCCTTAAACAGGTGGGAAGAAAACAGGTGAGGAACTTAAGCTACTCTGAGTTACACAGATACTACGCAGCAGCACCAAAAACATATAAGCAAAAGGTACTTCTTAAAAAGCTGTGGTAAGAACGTTCACAGTGACATGGTACACAGTGCATCTCTAGGGCTTTTGTCTCCAGTTAGCAACTCAGGGCCCCTCCTCAAAAAGTTCATTCTTTCTCCTTCCCTTCTTTCCCTCTCTTTCTCTCTCTCTCTCTCTCTCTCTCTCTCTCTCTCTCTCTCTCTCTCTCTCTCTCTCTCCTTCCCCCCTTCCTTGGAGTGGGGCCAGGGACGGAACACAGGGTCTCTCACATGCTAAGCAGGTGCCTTACAATTTGCCTACACTCCCAGCCCCCAAAGTGCATTTGTTATTTTTTATTAACCTCTGTCTGGGGTCTGTTTGGTCAAAGGGTAAAAGGGCACAGTGTTACACTTACTTCTGGTCACACCCAGGTGCAACTGCAATCTGTCTCTGGGAGGACAGAGGGAAGCACTGAGGGCTGAGCATCGGCAGGTCTGTGTGGCCAGCAGCCTGCCACCCAGGCCCCGGGCCACCCCACATGTCAGGTGCTTCAACCCCTCCTAGGCTTGCTGATAAAAACTAAGGCCTGTGCTGGGCATGGTGGGGGAGGGGACCAGGGGGAGGACAGAAGGGGAGAGGGAGGAGGACCCAGGCTCTGGACCTGCCTACCACGCCCCCCACGAATCTCAGGTAGCACCATCACCCCGTGGCCCGCTCTTACAAACAGCTCCTGAAGCAGAAGCAAAACCTTCACATTCCCCATCTCCCCTTTAAAATCCATTCGGACTCTCCGCTCTCTTCCTTCTCCCACTAGCTCCGAGAGGACAGTAGCCAGCGCACCAGGCTCAGCCTGGAGGGACGCCCACGCGCAGCCCTGGGTGGCCCCCAGACCTGCTCGGAAAGAGCAAGCTTTTGCTTGCATTAGACATTGGGTCTGGGTCTTTGTCACAGCAGCTGAGTCTGAGCTGAGCTGAAGGCTCCTCTGCTCTAACGTCACGCGTGGCGTAGGCCAGCTCCACAGAGGGTTTGTCTCTGAATCAACGCCAGCCGCCCCCACACAGGACATCTTCACAGGAAGAAAGCAGGCTCTGGTGGTCCTGCTCCCAGCTGCCCAGGCAAGCTCGACTGGGCCAATGACCAGTTCTAGCTTCTCTTCTCCCAGAGGGGCACCTGCCTGGGTCAGCCCAGGAGCCTCAGTTCACCTGGGGAAGGACAGTGACATCCAACTGTTGGGACCACGACCACCATCCTGTTGCGACATCAAACAGAAGAGCTCCTCCTCATGTGCTATGTCTTCCCTCGCCAGAGAAACAGCAGAAGCAGCAGCAATCCCTGTCGACATTCAGTGAGCATGTACCATGTTCCAGGGACGCTGTCAAGTGCTCGCATGTGGACAGGTTTCGTGTCACTTGTCCAAAATGCTCGGGACCAGAAGTGTTTCCAATGTCAGATATTTTTCAGATATTGGAATAGTTGCCAATCATCATGTGACATCTTAGGGATGGAACTCAAGTTGAAACCTGAAATTCACTCATGCTTCATATACACCTTACACATGTGTTGCTATGAGATGCCATCACATTGTGTCCGACTCATGGCAACCCTGTGTACAACAGAACGAAATACTCTCCAACACTGTGCCGTGCCTGGCACTACTTCTCTGCTATCAGTACTTCTCTGCTATTCACAGGGTTTTCAATGGCTGATTGTTTCAGGATTGTTTCAGGAGGCGACTGCCAGGTCCTTCTCCCAAGCCCATAGCACCTGTATTCCCAGCCGGTCTCCCATCTCAGGACTAACCAGGGTGGTATGGCTGCAGACACATACATATAGCCTGAAGGCCTTTTTCTACCCTATTTTTAGTGCACCTGTTTTTGTTGTTGTTGTTGTTGTTGTTGTTGTTGTTTGTGTTCCTAGGGTTTGAACCCAGGGCCTCGTACTTGCATGCTCTGCAAGTGCTGGACCACTGAGCTGCACCTCCAGCCCATTTTTTTTACTTTTTGAGACAGGGTCTCTCTAAGTTATGCAGACTGCCTCTGCGATCCTCCTGCCTCTGCCTCCCGAGCCGCTGGGATTAGAGGCATGCGCCACAGTGCCCAGCTTGCACCTGCCTTTTGACTATGACCTGTCCCATGAAGTCAGGTGAGGAATTTTCTACTGTGGCAGCATGTCCATACTCAAAGAGTTGTAGATATTGGAACATTTTGGGTTTCAGGTTTCCAGATTAGACAAGTTCAACTTGTAATGGATATTCTAAAGCATTTAACTTTTAAATAATATCATGTTTACCTAAAAGTTGCAAAATTGTAGTTTCTACCTACCTTTCATCCAATTACCCCCAGGGTTAACAACAACTTACACAAAACTAGTGTTATTGTTGTTGTTGGGTGCCCTGGAGTTGGGTCTGACTCATAGTGACCCTCATAGGGTTTTCAATGGCTGATTGTTTGGGGATTGCTTCGGGAGTGGATTGCCACATCCTTCTCCCAGTTTTGTGGTGTTGGAGATCAAACCCAGGGCCTCAGAGACTGTGGAGCGGCACTCTACCAACTGTACCAAACCCCAGTCCTAGTACAATTATTAAAATCAGGAAATTCCCATTGATAAAATATTATTTCCTAAATCCACAGACTTGTTTTCTCACTATTTCTTTTTTTGAGATGAGGATGTGAACCAAGAGTCCACGCTGCACTTGGCAATCACATCTTCTTCACCTCCTCTCATCTGTGAAACCTTTGCAAAGTGCAGGCCAGACATTTTCAAGATGTCTCTAGCATTTCTAAGACTGGAGTTCTGTGCACCTTGGGCAAAACAGCCCCAGCAATGAGGTTTCACCTTCTCAACGCAGGGTACTTGGTGGCATACGCTGTTTTATGTTGTTATAACCAGCGGCGTGAACCTTGTCCTCTCGGTGTTGGTGCTGTCTGCTGGCTTTCTCCACTATAAAGTACTATTTTCTTTTGTAATAAATAAGTATCCTGTGGTAAGATACTTTGAGACTATCCAAATATTTTGTTTCTCTTCAGACTTTTCACCCACTGATTTTAGTCCACAGCAAGGCTCTGAGGTGCAATAACCATTAACACAATGTCTGCCCAGAGAATTTTTTTATTCTCCTTGTTTCCTCGACATTGACTAACTGGATATTTTCATAAGAGCTGCTCATCCCACACCCTCCATTTTTAAATTAATTACTTATTTATATCAGTATAAAGCAAGTAGACTTATTTCAAAGGATTGTAACCCAATCCTATCAATATGATGGATTCTTATTTCTGACAATAATTCTGATGTTATCTCCACTGTACAGATTGGGAAAACAAGGAAAGAGAGGTTTAAACACCTTGCCGAAAGACAGTAGCTGAGGTGCAAAGCCAGGCTAACGGATTTTAGTTCTAAATTAACAAAGAATCTACCTCCAGGGTAAACAATACAACATCCTCATCAATTAGAAAAAGGCAGAAAGCGATCCACTCCACTCCACCAGGCACACAGTGGAACAGAACAGAACCAAGCCTCTGACACTCTTCATCGTAACCATTATTAGGCCAAAACTACTCGCCAATTACCCAAACAAGCACCAGTAAACACCAAGCCACCCATCCCCACAGTGGCCACAGCCCTCCAGCGCCTGCCCAGAGCACCACCCGAGGACTCTGGGCAACCCCACCAAGCTGCCAAGTGCTGACTGCCCACAGCAATAAACTGCAACATTAAGAATCCAAATGAAGCTGTAAAAATTAACCTACCGCAGAGGCTCCTCAGCTTAGTGCGTCCTCACGTTCCCACTCCGGAATCTGCTTTGGGTGCAACTGACGCGGGCTGTTTGAGTTGGGGGCTGGGTTCTCACTTTGCGTGTCTGCTCAGAGGGTGCAATTTGGATCCCAATTCTAACAAGGACACGACCTCCAGGGCATCTTCCTCTTCCTTTCTCCCAGGTCTTCCAATTGCCCCTGACTTTCGTTCCCGTTTTCAGCATCATTAACAAACTCACAATGACAATCGCTAATTTAATAGGTGTTTGGGGTCTGATGTGTCATTCCCAGCACTAAGACCTCTCTTGCCGGCGCTCTAAATGAAATGACATGGGACAGCAGCCAGTTTGAAATGAACTACGCAGGTCATTTTGGGCAAGGGGATTTTAGACTCCTTAGGATAAACCTTCAGAACAAAGTTTATCATATGTCAAGCCAGCACCCATGTCAACCCTTCCTGGCAGTCTCTGTAGAGCCCACTCCTCAGACATGGTCTTTGCACTCGTTCCTGGGAAGCCTCACTGAGTGAAGCTCAGATGAGACCTTTTATTCTGAGCTGAGAGGAAACTAGCCCACAAGAGCGTAATTTACGTGGCATTTCCTACTCTCTCACCTTCCCCACATGTTCAGCCACGCATGCCATCGGTTATGGAATATGAAACGATGAAAGAATGGATTTCCTCCGCCATGCACACACACCGCTGACAAATCGGGCCACCTCGCTCACTCCAGTGAGACGGTGACAGCAGCAGCCCACAGGAAATGCCAAAGCGCGTTTAGTCGCCAAGGCCCAGCCACCGCGCACACAGCAATTCAGCAGGGCATCAGGGCACCTCCCTTGAACAAAATCCCCTCTGAGGCCCACAAGGTCAGGCAAGCCTTCTGCAGGCCACCCAACAGGAGGGGAGCCCAGCCCTTCCCAGGGGATCTGCAAGCACGACCGGGAGAGGCTCTGGGGTCAGCAGCGCAGATTCTGAGAGGTCACTGAGCGCCAGGCACTGTGCTGAGCTCCAGGTGCCCCTCTATCCTCAAATGAGCTGAGAAGCAGCACCACCACCATCTGCAAGTGGAGGGTGGCAGGCTCACCTCACAGGCACCTGACCTCCCAATGTGAAACAGCTGATGGATGGCAGGGCCGGGAGCTGAACCTGGGCTGACCCTCAGGGCCTGGCCTTGTACCGCTCTCCTCCAGCAACCGTAAAACTCTGCCTTGGATGTGGCAAGGGGGATAGCAGAGCCCCCATCCTTGTCCCCTCACCCTTCCTGGGGCCCCTACCCACCCCCCGAGGCTCTGCTGGAGTCACAATCCTGTGTCCAACGTACCATTTTCTTACTTAACCCAAACATGGTCATGGAAAAGTCATCCTCACCAGGGCCCATAAACCATCTCTTCCTGAACTACTGAAAAGAACCACAGTGTACACGTGAAAGAAACTGCAGCTGACCACTGAACTCTCTGCCGAGAGTCAGACAGAAATTGCAACGTGCACACAGAATTTGCACAAATTCACAGAACATCTGCTGCATGCCAGCCAGGAAAATCAGAGCAAGGCCTTGTTCTCTGTGGATGTCAACATTCTAGCGTGGGACACAGGTGGTAAGCAAATTAAGACACAGCACAGTGCCAGGCAATAATAAAGCAGTAAGTGCTGTTTTTAAAATGAAGCAAGGGGAGAGGATGGGAAGTGATGGGGTGGGGGGTGCTAATCTGTGAAGAATGGCCAGAGAATAGGGAAGCACCAGGCAGAGGCCTAGAAGGAGGAAGGGAGCTATGTTGGATGGCTGTGTTAGGAACAGCATATGCAAAAGCCCTGAGGTCTATCTCTTGGTAGGGTGTGGGAACAGCAGGAAGCCAGGTGGCTGGAATGCAGTAAGTAAAGGTGTGGGGGGCTCATCTGAGAAATGAAGTCACAGACGTGGCCAGGGACCTGATCACATAGAGCCTGCAGGCCACGGAGGAAACTTGGGTTGTAGAGTAGGTACAATGGGAATCCACCAGAGCTTTGTAACAGCTACATGATCTGATGCAGTCACAAGAAGACCCACCCAAGTAAAGTGCTGGAGAATCCAGAGTGATGACAGCGTGTGGAACAGAGCAATGGAGGTGGAGGTGGTAAGACATTGTCTGGTCAAATGTAAAGCCAGACTCCTCCAGGAAAGTAAGAGGCACTGTGCATGAATGCATAAGAAATAAATTATTTCAGACCTGTATGTCAATGCTAAAAAATGGGAATATCATGCTGGGCCGTGGACAACAATGCATTAATAACCTCCTTTGCTTTTTGGGTTTTTTGCTGCACAGAGAATGACAGAGGCTGGGGGCTGTGGTTTACTCAGCAAGAACGTGCCACGGTCCACGCTCCATCTTGATTTTGTCAACTGAACAACCAGCTAGGATGACCCTGGGCCTCAGTGAGATCAGGTGCTGCCCTGGGGAGAAAAGGCACTTGAGCCTTGTACTTTGCTGAGACCAAGGTGGCTCCCACTTCTCTCTCCTCAGTGCCTGGAGCAGGAGAAAGGAAAATGAAGCAAAGGGCAGACACTGCCCAGGGAAGCTGCCCTGGCCAGCATGGGATGCCCCAGGGAGCAGGGGGCCAGAGATGGCTCACGGGGAGGCTGAGACCCTGACAGGTGATACATGTGGAGACCACGCTCCCAGAATGCAGCAGTTGCCTTGGCAATGGTATCTCTATCCAAGGTGATGAATTACCCCGCTGCCTAACCAATTCAGTGCATTTCTTAAACAGTCAGTGCTCTGGAAATAATACGAGAACCAAGCAAATACCAACCCACCAACTGAGAGGGCGAGTCAGGCAGCAGGTCTGCTCTGGAACCCACCACTGGGGAAAAACCTACAGCCTGGGGCTGGCGAAGGAGGATTCAGAAAAGAGCTAAAGTATGCAAAACATCAAATGAAGTACAAAGCAAAAAGAACAATCAAAAGACACTGAAAACTTCTGCATCCTTTTCGGACTATTCTAACAAAATTCATCACATTACTAGCATTCTCCTTGTTTCGCTCCATGGAAACTAACACTTATTACTAATTTGATTTATGTTACTATTTGTTATGCTAGACTTTGAGCTTCGCCACTCCAAGGCTTCCTCTGCACCATTTCCCACCGTACCCGCAGAACTAGAGTCCTGCCCAGAACATCGCAGGCCCACAATCATTTTTATCAAATGAATAAATTAGTCTCTCTTCTGGATTTCCACAACTTATTAATCAAGCAATATAAGTAGTCTATCAACACATACACATATATGTGAGCCCCACGCATAATGGAGACATGATAAACACTTTCGGCAGAAAGAGAACTAAGATAAAAATGATCACAACCACCACTACTCTTCAAAATTACTTTGGACATACTAATCAAAGCAGTTATTAAAAGAACTCTCTGAGGATGTAGCTCATCAGCAGAGCACATGCCTAGAATATTCAAAGCCTAGGGTTTAAACCCCAGCACTGCAAAAAAAGAAAAAGTAAAGATAAAATAACCATGATGTAAAACAAAAAATAAAGAGGCAAAATGATTATGGGCGTGAGAAGGGTCGATTATGGGCGTGAGAAGGGTCTGTGCCAACCCCAGCTACAGACACCCATGCGCCCCCTGAAGCTGGTCCCATGCATCTTAGAGTTCCAATTCAAAAGTCTAATCGGTTCACAGAAACAGAGTGCACAGATATTACCTCTCCACAAATGAAACTAACTCCAAATCTCTTCTGGCCAGGTGATTGTAACAGACAATTTGTTGTTGTTTTGGGGTGCCATGGAGTCGGGTCCAACTCATAGTGACCCCATAAGGGTGTTCACTGGCTGATTGTCTTGGGATTGCTTCAGGAGTGGATTGCTACGCTCTTCTCCCGTGTTGTTGTTGTTGTTAGGGTCTCTAAGTCAGATTCGACATGATGGCAGCTAAGTACAGCAGAATGAAACACTACCTGTCACAGTGCTATACCCACGATCTTTTTATGTTTGAACCTATTGTTGTAGCCACTGTGTTTCTTCTCATTCTGAGCCGTGCTACATCAGCAAAAGGAGGCCCCAGGGGCTTCACTCCATTCCTGTCACTACGGAACTCTACTTTGAGGAGGCAGCTCTTCCCTAGTTGTTTACTGAATGCCTTCCAACCTGAGGAGCTCATTCTCCGAAACTATACTTGGCAGTGCTCCTCTGCTACTCAGGGTTTTCAATGGCTCATTGTTTCGGGAGTGGGCTGCCATGTCCTTCTCCCTAGTCTTTCTTAGTCTGGAAGCTCAGCTGAAACCTGTCCACCATGGGTGGCCCTGCTGGTATCTGAAATACCAGTGGCATAGTTTTCAGTGTCATAGCAACACACAGCCCCCAGAGCATGGCAAGTTGACAGACACGTGGGAGAAGAGACAATTCAGTACCTGGCTAATCTCCCAGGCAGGGCTGTGGGGCACCTTTCCCCATATCCAAATTCTGGCTCTTGAATTATCTCTATCATCAACCCATTCCAAACACATAATTTAATACAACTGTCATCTCTTTCAGGTTGGCCTATAAATTTTTTTAGAATCCCACATAAAAGGAGCTGTGTGATTATGAAGTATTAGTACTGTGATTTATGTATCCAAGTGTGAGTAAACTCTGCCTAACGTGCCTCGCTGTGATAATTTCTCTGTCAGTGAGAAATCCTCACCTCACCTGCTCATCCCCTGAGTGTTAAGTTGATGGATGTTTACTCTGAGGTATTCTGGGATGGTAGTGCAGCAGGCATAAAGAAAGAAATGATTTTCCCACCAGCTGTCAGAAGGACAACTAGGTTTATGTTAGAGATAAAAATCTGCACTCAAATGATGCCAGTTCCATTTCTGCCCCCAAATAGAGGGCACAAGTCTTTGTTTACCTTTATGATTCTTTCTTCATCCTTACTAAACAGCCGGTATAAATCACGTTCTGTGTGTGTGCCTTGGATCTCTCCAACTTAAAGAATAAGAAACATGTAAGGAATCTCTCTGAAAATAAAAATACAGCAATGTTTCTTTGCAGACCTGTTCTAAGACTACACCCCTGCACTAGGAAGAGTGATAATCAAAGAACTCACACGGCCAGAGGGAGGGGACATCTTCAGAAAGAAACCCCATCGTGTGCTTCTCACCGTGACATCCAGCTGCCGTTTCAAGGTGAGACCGAGGGGTCTCTGAGCTGGTGAGCTGGCCTGGTGCCTGCACTTCACAGGGAGGGACAAAGGCCAAAGGGCTTGCCCGGGAGTCACACGGCAATTCATGGGCCCAGAAAGGAGGCACAGTTCCTCACAGGGCTCCCCATACAGCCTGGAGGCGATGTGGGTTACTCATTCACCACTTCATACACAGAGTCCTTTTCTTTACAAAATGACACAAGCAATCAAGTGCTTAATGTAAGTCATAGCTACAAAAGTTAAAACTTCCTGTTGTTGTTTTGGCTGGGATAGAGGGCTGCTCTGTGCACTCTGAGGCCTGGATTGGATCCCAGCATCGCCAAAATGGGAGAAGGACCTGGCAGCCCACTCCCAAAACAACCCAGAAACAATCAACCACTGAAAATCCCATGAACACCGGGCGCGGTAGCACACGCCTGTAATCTCAGCAGCTCGGGAGGCTGAGGCAGGAGGATCGCAAGTTTGAGACCAGAGACAGTCTGCATAACTTAGCAAGACCCTGTCTCAAAAGGTAAAAAACAAACAAAAAAAAGGGCTGGGGGTGCAGCTCAGTGGTCCAGCACTTGCAAAGCATGCAAGGGAGAGCCCCTAGGTTCAACCCCCAGTATTGCAAAAAAAATTTTAAAAAAGAAAAGAAAACCCTATGAACAAGCCAGGCACAGTGGTGCACACCTGTAATCCTAGCGGCTCGGGAGGCGGAGGCAGGAGGATCGCAAGTTCAAGACCAGAAGCAGTCTGTGTAACTTAGCAAGACCCTGGCACAAAAAGGAAAAAAAAAAAAAAAAAAAATGGGCTGGAGGTGCAGCTCAGTGGTCCAGCACTTGCAAAGCATGCAAGTGTGAGCCCCTGGGTTCAAACCCCAGTACCACAAAAAAAAAAAAAAAAGAGAGAGAGAGAGAGAGAGAGAGAAAGAAAGAAAACCCTATGAACAGGAGCAGAGAGGCACTGACATAGTGCCAGGCACAGCAGGGCACAGTGTCGAGGAGTGTTTCCTTCTGTTATACATAGGGTCACTACGAGTCACACCTGATTCCGGGGACCTAACAACAAGTTGTTGCTTTAACGTCAACTGCAACCTGGCAATCACACAGAAAATAAGGTGCCTGCGGCTGATGTTCTGTGCCCAAGTCCCACTCTGCCTCTGTCTAGAATCAGAGGGGAAGGTGGGTGTGGTGGCTCACGCCTGTCATCCCAACTACTTGGGAGGCAGAAGCAGAAGGACCACAGGTTCGAGGCCAGAGGCAGCCTGTGGAATTTAGCTAGACCCTGTCTCAGGATAAAAAATGAAACAGGGGCCGAGGGTGCAGCCCAGCAGTGAAGCACTTGCAAAGTATGTGCGAGGCCCTGGGTTCAACCCCCCAAGTACCACAGGAAAATAAGAAAGAGAAAAGAAAACAGAGGGGCAATGGGAGAGTTGGACAGGGAGCCAGCAGACAGGGCTTTGTGGGAGCTGGCTGAGAGGGGCTTGGGGACAGCCTTCCCAGGCTCAAAGCCAGCGCAGGGGCTTCCCAGCGGCATGAGCCTGACCGGTCAGGCCCTGAGAACCTTTGGGGTCTAGAGTGCTCAGTGTGAAGCAGTTCCCCTCACAGTGCTCAGACTCGGGCATACACGCTGCCTTCACCTACGTCTGCGCTCCTTTAGGTGTTGTGTGTGTGCTGGTTACTTTTCTTGTCACTGTGACTGGATACCTGACAAAAACAACCTAAGGGAGGGAGGATTCACTAAGCGCAAGGTTTCAGAGAGCTCAGCCCACTGTCACTGGGCTCCATGCGCTAGGGCAGAACATCATGGCAGCCTTGGGTGGAACAGGGCCATTCACTTCATGGCTAACTAGGAAACTGAGGGAATGTGGGGCTCAGCCGCTCTCTACTTGTTCCTCTTTGATTCTGTCAGGCCCCAGCCCAGGAGAGGGTGCTGCCAACATTTAGGGCAAGTCCTCCCTCCCTCAGGTAGCTCACTCTGGAAACGCCCCCAGACACACACTGAGGTGTGCCTCACCACCTTCTAGGTGATCCTAAGTGCAGTCAGGTCGACAACAGAGGTTAGCCATCATAGGTGTGCGTGTGGCCACCAAACCCACCCTCCAAGCCAAGAGTCAGGACAAACCAGGAAGGCACCCAACACACACACTGGGCCTTGTCACCACCGAGTCTGTGCAACGGCCCAGTTCTGTCCAGCAACCCACCCTCAAAGCCTGTCATCGCAGGGGCAACAGAGGACTCAAGGGCCAGGGCAGACCCTCCCTCTGCCTCGCAGAGGCTGGCAGGACCAGATGTATCCCTGGAGGCCCCAGGGACCCAGGCATCCCAGCCTTGGTGGGGGAGTCACCATTGTGGCACGTTGGCAGGCCTTTCACACAGAAAGACAACCCCAAACCAGGCAAGGAGGCCACGCCTGTGACCCTAGCACCTGGGAGGTGGAGGCAGGAGGATCTCGAGTTTCAGCCCAGCCTGGGCTATACCTCAAGTTCCTGGCAAACCTGGGCTACAGAGGGAGAATGTGTCTCAGAAATCAAAAGCAGAGAAGAGCGAGGCTCGCTGACACACACCTGTATCCAGAGACTCGAAAGGCTTCGGGAGGATCCTGAGTTCAAGGTCAGGGGCAGCCTGCACAACTTAGCTGTTCTCTGAGCAAGCAGGAGGGTCAAGACATAGAGGCCAGCCTGGCCCACACAGCAAGACTCTGTCTCAAAAATAAAAAATAAATTAAATAAATAAAACCCAGAGGGGACATCTGCCCCCTGCCAGCTCCGTTTCTCTGGCTGAATCCTGCTGCTCCACTTCTCTTAGTCTGAACCTCTGCAGGGCTCAGTTTCCTGCCTTGTGGCGTCCAATCCCGTCAGACCTCAGAAGCAAAGCAGGGTCAGGCCTGGTCAGTACTTGGATGGGAGACCGCCTGGGAACACCAAATGCTGTAGGCTTGGGTGACGGATCCGGCAACCCACTCCCAAAAATCCATCCGCCATTGAAAGCCCTATGAATAGCAGAGAAGCACTGACAATAGTGTTTCGCCTGTTGTAGGCAGGGTCGCTATGAGTCAGACAACGACTCGACGGCACCTAACAACAACAACAAAGAGCCATTGCCTCGTGGACTGACCTGAGGATGGCACAAGCAGAGCTCTGAGCCAACCCCAGCACAGAGAGGCCCGGCTCAGGAGCAAGGTCAGCTAGTGCTGGTGCAATAGGAGCTTTAAAACCAGAGGAGCTGCACCTTTGAGAAAGGAGCCCACAGACTAACAGGGAGATCTTAATAACTAAACAAAGAGGGATTTGATAAAACCACAGGTATAAAGTGAACTCAGTGCTTAAAGAAGAAATACACAGGTGTGCCTGGAGGGTCCTGGAAGACAGCCACCTAAGTATACAATGCATTTGGGCACAGGCTCCCCACTGCTGTTTGGGAGCCACAACACCTGCTAATAGGCTGCAAGGAGGGAATTTCCTTCCCTGATAAAGCCTTTCACTAAAAACAAGAAGTGTTTCTGAATGGTTAAGAACCAGTTTATGATAAATCAATCATTTACTCAGATTTTTATTGAGCACTTACTATGTGCTGGGTGCTATTAAGAGGTGGGAAGTAAACATATTAAACAAAAAACAATCTTAACAATCTGACTCCTCTTCCTCCATCTAAACAAGTAAAGAAATGAACATTTCATTTCCAAACATCACAAAATAATGTAAAAAGAGCCTAGAGAGATAGGGGGAAAAAAAAAAACAGAATCAGAAAAGAATGAAGGATAAAAGTGGAAAAGAAGATTTGCATCATAATTAGATTTGACAAAACAAAGAATATCCACAGTAAGGAAAGGAAATTTATGAGCCCTCGGTTGTCTGGGAGCCCACGCAGTTATTTCTTTTGTGGTTAATTCTGCCCTGGGCCCTCCACACCTTCCATGTCCACCAGCCTCACCCTGAGCACCAAGGTCACACCAGGCACCTTTCACCCAGGGCAGCCGCTTGGGAGACAATGAGGTGTGTGTGTGGGGGGGGTGACACATTACCCCTGCTGTTGTTCCCCAAAATATTATTAGTTGACCACAAAGTCCAATGACTTCCAAGCTGTGCTCTCAGGATGACAAACTGTTCCGCAGACCTTTCGACCCTTTGTTTCACATTTCACAGGAGCAGATCAATGGTGACCACAGACCCTCACTATTCCAACGCGCTTCATGATCAGCAAGTGCCCATCCTGTCTTCCAAAGTAATAACACATCAGTTTTACCAACTTTAACACTGTAAAGCTCTACTGGGCATTTTGTTTTGTTTTGTGGAACTTGGGTGTTGAGGCCAGGGCCTCGCCCACGCTTTGCAAGTGCTCTACCACTGAGCTGCACCCCCAGCCCACTGTTTATTTTTTATCCTGAGACGGGGTCTCGCTCAGTTGTGCAGGCTGCCTCTGGCCTCAAACTCACCATCCTTCTGCCTCCACCTCCCGAGTCACTGGGATTACAGGTGTACACTATGGTGCCCAGAAGGATCTACAGAGATTTTTATTTGAAAACAACACTTCACTGCATCAAAAACATTTGAGAACCACCGCTGTTAACTAATTCGACTTTACAATTTTTGAAAACTGAAACCTGGAGATGGCTTATTTTGAGAGATGGCAAATTGCTACGGAAAGCACATGCTACAGTCTCTTGTCATCATTTCTCCCAAAATCGCTCAGGAAAAGTAACTTAGGGTATTTTTTAAACACATCATTCTGTTCCCACAGAGGACACGCACTCATCCCTGGCGATGGGATGGTTGAACTCACAGCTGCCCGCCCGGATCACTACCTTAAAACTGATCATCTTGTAAAATGCGTTAGGGTGAGGGTTTACAGCTACCGCTTCCACAGCAAAGGCTGCACATGAATCAAGCTCCTAACCAGGCATTTACTACATCCGTCCGTGTGAACCAGCAACAAGTCAAACCTTCCGGCAGAGAGACAGTGCTGAGTCAATATCCATTCATAAAGAGGGCAGCTTCATCAAAAGGCCTTGCCCGTGTGTGTGTATAGAGTAAATCCAACACTGCCACTACATGCAGAAACATACAACCTTACATAGCTGGAACTACGTAAACACACATCTCCACTTCTGTAAAGGGTTACTTACAACCAGGTTAAATCACACAGCCTCAACACAGTGTATCCACCAGTATAAACCAGGGCAGTGCTGTGCTCATTCATAGCCATCCTCCCTCCCTCCCTCCCTTCCCCTGCCCCTTTCTGCTTTTCTTTCTCCCTTCCTGCCCCCTCCCCCTGCCAAAGAGTGTGCTTGGAAGCAAAATATCTAAGAATAAAAAATATTTGATGTAACGGGGCTATAGGTCAGTGGTAGAGTACTTGCCTATCATGCACAAAGCCCCAGTGCTGCCAAAAAGAAAAGAGAAAAATATGTGAGACAGATATTTCCCACTGAATTATCATCGGAAGCTTAATTAAATATAAATGTTTGCTTCACGCACACCCATTACCACTCAACAGCATGACCTTTTCTCTCAAGCTACAGAATCCAAAGTCCTCCTACTGAATAAAGTGTATTTTAAAGTCTCCAGTGCCACAACTAAAGAAGTATTCAGTACTCAGTACACACACAGACATACCAACATAAACATGTTATTGTTGTTGCTGTTGTTGTTAGGTACCTTCGAGTTGTATCCGACTCATAGCGACCCTCCTAGGGTATTCAATGGCTGATTGTTTTGGGGTTGCCTTAGGAGTGGATTGCCATGTCTTTCTCCCATTTTTGCAGTGCTGGGACTCAAACTCAGGACCTCAAAGACTGCAGAGTGGTGCTCTACCAACTGAGCTAAATCTCAGCCCAACATAAACATGTACTGGGGTTGTATTTTTCAGAAAGCATCTAGCAAATAAGAATTTCATTAAAATCACACTAAACTTACACCAGACGAACATGAGTCCATTTAAAAAGGTTAGCCAAGATGAAAGCTGGTATAATGAACTAGATTCCCCAAAGCACACTCAATGCCACCAGTCAGGCAAGACCTAGAATCTGCAGCCACCCTCAAGCCATGGCCACGGTTCTCCCGTCATATCCTCATATCGGTCCCCACCATTAGGGAAGAAGCCCCTGGAGGACTCTGCCTTGCATTCGTAAAGGTCTCAGCCACTACAGGGACGGCCCTCAGCAGAGATGCTCAGCCGGCGTGCCTAGCAACAATGCTATGCCTGGCAAATGCAAGAATGAATAAGACGTGACCTTGACCATAAATGCCCGCTGTCTGGAGCATGGAAGGTGCTCAGTTAACACCTGCAGAATGAGTGGGCAGGTGCGTGAGCGACCAAGTTCAAAGTCCAGGGCAACATTGCCCCAGAGACAGAACTTTAAATTACCCAGTGGGCACAGCTTAAAGGGGAGAAAGAAGCAGATGCAATGAATTCTAATACATTTTGCCTTACTGAATAGCTTTATCCACATTACCTTTTTGCTTCCTACCTCTACCGCTATTGGTAGTTTTCTTTAGATGTAGCTTCAACAGGGAATTTATAGGTTAATGGCAATGCTGAGTTTTGTGTTTATTTTTTATTATACATCACCAGAATGTAGCAAGACGACAACCAACATTTCTAAACACCTCAACCAATAATTAGTTCTGATAACTCCATCAACAAAGTTGTCTTAATTTTCATTGCTCAAACTGCTAGTGAAGATGTGCCCATTCCTTGCAATGACCCTCTGTCTCAAGTCCCCTATGCCCAACTCTTCCTAACATCCTCCTGTGAGGACTCAGGGTTTTGACCTTGGTACCTCAGTTCTTTCTATTTTAGATAGTAATCGCTTAATCTTTTAAACTACCCCTTTGCTTTCACCCATGCTGTGGCATTCCACTTAATATTTGCTCTCTTGTCTTTGGCTTGGCTATTTTTCTTTTATTCTTTGATATTCAGGCCCATCTCTCTTATATGTGATGATTTTCTCCCCTGCTTCAGTGGTCATAAGTTTATCTTCCATGTACAACTGGGTTTAAAATGTTACTCCATTTTCTTCTACTTATAGGTAAATACAGTGGAATTTAAAAGCAGAGTCCTTTAAGTTCTAAAATTAATAAGTGCAGAACTCTCTGGTAGAGTGAAATTTGCTCAGACAGTTCCCAAGGGGGATCTGGCCGTGTCATAAAATGGCAAATACCGCAAAGTGCCCCTCTCCAGTCACAGGTAATGGGGACATGAGAGCCAAGAACTGAAACTTTCAACTCCTCCCGGGGAGCTGGGCTCCCTAAAATTCCCTCCACCACCAGTGTTTGCTCTTACAGCTCAACAACCTTACTTAAAATTAATTTGCAGCAAGAAAAGCCACCAATACCCAAAACCAATCATCTGAAGACATACACTGTCACTCAGGAGTGCACACACACACACATACACACACACACACACACACACACACACACAAATAAAAATGGCTGTGCAGACATTTCACCTACTTATTTTTCATATAACCAAACTCCAAGCTGGGCACCATGGTGCATACCTATCATCCCATCAACTGGGGAGGCTGAGATAGAAGATCATGAGTTCAAGGCCATAGGCAACCTACATAATTTAACAAAGCCAGGCATGGCAGCCTGTGAGCCAGCACTCAAGGGGCTGAGGCAGGAGGACTGCAAGTTCAAGGCCGGCCTGGGTTACAAAGCAAAACTCTGCCTCAAAGAAAAAGAAAAAAGGAAAAAGAAGCAGCATAGCATATACATAATCATTTACAAAACATAGATCACACTGTATAGCTAATGTTTCCATACCTATATATGTAACAAAAAGAGTCTGAAATAAATTCATGAAAAGCTAATAGTTATCTATAAGGAGGTAGGATTACAGGTAATTTTTATTTTTGTCCTTATACTTTTTTGTAATAAGCATTTACACTATACATCTTACATAACTAAAAACCTTTATATATACACAAATAATATATGTTTACTTCTTTTAAAAACTTTACTTCTTTTTAAATGGAAGTAGAAAAGATTGGGGCATTATACCGAATCAACTGCTACTAACATATCACAACTTTTAGTTACACTGCAGCTCTCGGAATATCAGTACTCCGTTTTCATTTTTTTTTCCATACAGTCCTCCTATCATCACTTACAACAGTAACTCTAACAGACTCATTAGAGTTCAAAGAATTCCCAAAACACTATGAACTTCTACCTGCTCTTTTTTTCTTTAAGGTTATAGAATTTGTAAAATAATTTGCAGTGAGGTCTCCATAAAAAACTTTGGTATCATAAACTGTCAAAATTCCTGCTGGCTAAATACTGATGCACTCATTGGCAACAAGATGTTGCAAAATTCCTGCTGGCTAAATACTGACGCATTCATTGGCAATAAGATGATGTAATATTTAATCTTTTTAAAATTTTTTCTAACATGAAAATAAGTGCAAGAAAATAAAAACAGATGAACCAAGAACAGACCCTTGAAATCGCTGCAGTGGCATGACAATACACAGCAAAGCGCCATGGACTAATAAACTACTGGGAATTTTCCCGCTCAATTCTCCATCACAGCATTTTAAAAAGTCCCGTGAAAACTTCTGGATCTAATTAACTCCTTCAGCAAAGTTGCAGGCTACAAAATTAACATACAAAAATCAATAGCCTTTCTTTATACCAATTCCAAACAAGAAGAGAAGGAAATTTCAGGAAAGATACCATTCATGATAACCCACCAGAAGATTAAATACCTTGGAATCAATCTAACCAAAGATCCTTCAGCACTCTACAA
>VMDO01010172.1:0-73084 GCA_007922755.1 Pedetes capensis | reverse complement strand
TTTTTTTTTTTTTTTTTTTTTTTTTTTTTTTTTTGGCTTCCAGTTGCTTGATATATCAATTTCCATCTTCACATGTGTAGTCTGTGGCTGTCCTTGTCCATGAGATGTGTTTCTTGGAGACAAAATATTTTTGGGTCTTATTTTTAATGCAGTCAATTAATCTATGTCTTTTAACTGGAGAGTTAAGACCATTTATATTTAGATTAACTATTGAGAAAAGTTTGCTGGTTAATGGGTTGGGTGCTTCCCTGGTCAATTCTAAACCATTCTTTTTTTCCTCCCTTTTTTATATTCTGGGTTTGCTAATTGTTTGAGTTAGACATGATTAATTCTTTCCTAGTTCTCTTTACTTTGTTCTTGCCGTGGACTTCAGTCTTTCCTGTGCTATCATAGTGAAGATTGTCTTTCTTGCTCCTGTGTTTGTAGTGTCCCTTTAAGTTATCTTCTACAGTTCTGGCTTCGTGGTTGTGTATTGATTTACTCTGTGCTTTTCATGGAATGTCTTTATTTCTCCATTCACTTTAAATAACAACTTTGCTGTATATAATAATTTCTGGTGGTAATTATTTGTTTTCAGTATATCTTTTCATCCTTTCCTAGAACTTAGGGTTTGTTCTGAGAGGTCTGATGTAATTTTGATGGATTTTCCTTTGTAAGTTAGCTGGTGTCTTTCTCTTGCAGCTTTTAATATTGTTTCTTTGTTCTGTAATCTTGGCATTTTAATTATGTGTCATGGAGATTTTTTTTTCAGGTCATGTCTGTTTCTTCTAAATGACTCTTGTGGTTGGATGTCCATTTCTTTCCCTAGACTTGGAAAATTTTCTGCCATAATTTCACTAAGTAAGTTTTCTATGTCTTCAGTTTTTCTCTCAGTTCTTTCTTTTACCCCATGGGTTCTTAGGTTTGGTCTCCTGATCATGTCCCAAAGTTCATGAAAATTGTGGTCATGTTCTTTTAATTGCTTTTGTTGATATCTAAATGTTGTATTTCCTCAACCTTATCTTTCATCCCTGATATTCTATCTTCTCCTTCAACTAGTCTACTGGTAATGCTTCCCATGGTATTTTTTATTTTTTATTTGGTTTATTGAGTTCTTCATTTCCAACTTTCTGTTTGTTCTCTTTTTTTCAAAATCTCAATGTCTTTGCTGAATTTCTCATACATTTTGCTGATTTTGTGTTCTACATTGTTGACTTTCTAAGTCCTCTATTGATTATTTTTCATCATTGGTTGTGTCCTCTTTGAAGTCCTTGATCATTTTACAAGTAAACTTTTAAGTTCTTTGTCTGACATTTGCACTGTTTCAATATCTTTGGATTTAGTGATTAGGGAATCATATTCCCTTGGGGGAGATGTGTTGCCTTGTTTTTTTTCATGACTCTGGTGTTTCTAATATGTGATTTGTGCCTCTGTAGGGGTGGATTTCACTTCTTATTTTATTTGGAGGTCTTTGTAGTGAGTACTTTTTTTTTTTCTTTATTGAGGTCACATTCTCCAGTGCTAGTCCCAGATAGGAAGACAAACCAGTATAATAGTTACAATACCTGACCAAACCAGTTATACAACCACATTTAATATCATTTAATGCCAATTGCTGCACCACAAATGCCCATATAGCAGAGAATGCCAATAATTATATTGAGTAATATATGTGGTTACAAAATACTTGTTTTGAAGGTATAAATAGTATTTGCCTGAAGTATGAAGGGAGGCAGAAAAATGGAAGACAGGAGGATCACTCAAGGATGAAGTAAAAGAAAGGAAAAAGAGAGCTTAGAAAAAAGATGAATGGTTAGAAAGAGGGAGGGAAAGGAGCTAAAGATAAATGGTTGTGCAATAAAGAAAATGATATATAAACATAATTAGTGAAACATAATTAGAACAATAAGGAGTAGTGAGCCTAAAAGTTCTAAAGTATAGTAAATAGAAAAGGAGGGATACAGAAAAAGGCAGGGAGTCTGAAAAAGATAGAAAAAAACTAAAGAAGAAAAAAGACAGAGATTAACGTTTAAAAGGGAATTAAGGAAATGAAAATTCACAGTGAAAATATGGTAAATATAAAACAAAAAGAAATGACTCGGGAGGCAGAGGCAGTAGGATTGGAAGTTCGAGACCAGAGACAGTCTGCTTAATTTAGTGAGACCCTGTCTAAAAAGTTACAAAATGGGCTGGTAGTGCTGCTCAGTGGTACAGCACTTGCAAAGCATGCAAGTGCAAGGCTCTAGGTCAACCCCCCAATACCGAAAAAATAAAAAAACACAACACAAAACAAAAAATCCAACAGCAAAACAAAACAAAAATGCTGACATAAATCTCCTCCCCTAAAACTCCAATGTCTCTGGGAGCTGAAGCAGGAGGATCTTGAGACCCAGGCCAGAAGAAGCCTGTGCAATTCAGTGTGATCATGTCTCCACTCAAAAATAAGAAAAAGGCTGGGGATACTACAGCGTGCACTGCAGTTACCCTCATGTCTCCACTCAAAAATAAGAAAAAGGCTGGGGATACTACAGCGTGCACTGCAGTTACCCCCAATAGCAGGAAGGAAAAAATATAAAAAACAAAAGAAAACAAACACGCTGCCCAAACAAACGAAGAAGAGAAGAAGAAGAAGAAGAAGAAGAAGAAGAAGAAGAAGAAGAAGTAGTAGTAGTAGTAGTAGTAGTAGTAGTAGTAGTAATAGTAGTAGTAGTAGTAGTGGAGGAGGGGGAGGCGGGGGAGGAGGGAGGAAAAGTACTGGAGGAATTTCTTTCTGTGGTTCTAAATTTGGAGTCTGTTAGGTGGAGGTGGTGGCCAGTTAAGGGTGGAATCTTTTTATCTGATCAGGGGACAGAGTTGACACTCTCGGTAGTTCCCCTTAAGAGATGGAATCATCTCTCCTCAGTGGGTACAGCTTCTTTCTGATCAACTTTCCCAAGCCTCTTGCTGGCTGAACCTCTCAGTGTGTCAGCCTCCTATCTTTCCACTAACTATAACTGCTCACTACAAGTGTGCAGCATGCTGGGGCTGTGGCAGGTCACCCCCATGCTCTCCAAGAGTGACAATTCTTCGTTTTCAGGTCCATTGGGTAGTTCAGTCTCACATAATAAGTTCCCTCAAGATGGCAGCAGGTTAAAAGCCCTCAAGACAGGGAGCATAGGAAAGAGAGTCACTTATCCAATGTTGGACTCCTCAATAAGGGAGAGCCACTGTCTCAGCAAATCCCTGAAAGAGGTCAAGGGCTTCAAGGACTATGGGCTTAGTCTGTGGAACTACAAGTCTGAGGGCCAGGGCTGTGTGGCTCATCTCTTTGTATGAGGGTTTCCTTTCCCCTCCCCCATGTAGTGTTTCATCTGTTGTACATAGGGTTGATATGAGTCAGACCCAGTACAAGGGCATCTAACAACAACTGGAAGCTGAGGCTGGAGATGTGTCCTGATCAGTAGTTCTTGCTGTTCAGCTCCATTCTGCTATCCAATTAACAATCTCCTTTGTGGTTTCTGTGCTTCTCCAGGCCTTCTTTCTATGGAAAAGGTGCCATTTCTTCCTATTCTAATTCCTTTGTTTAACCACAGCGTGCAGAGGCTGCCTTCAATCCATCATCTTAAACAGGAACTCAAAACTTTAAAAAAAAATGTTTTTAAAACAGTAAAATGTATTTAAATTAAATTTATAGCACTTATTTGGATTGAGATTTATAAAAAACTAACTTGATGGTACCTGTCAACAACATAAAAAACAATGAATTTAAAGATTAAATATCTAATGATATTACTTGATTATTTGGAATTGTTTTAGGTTTCATAATAATCTTAAGGTTTCATTAATGTTAATGAAAAACAAAGTTTCTTATTATTATAAAAGTTACAAACCAAAATAGTCATAGAGGCAATTATATAACAAATTGAATTGGCTTCAGAAAAATCAAGTGGGAAGGAGGTAGGGGAAGTAGGAAGTTTACATGAAACAGATTGGCCATGTGTTAATATGTTGAAGGTAAGTTATGGGTTTAGAATTTGTTATACTATTCTCTATTTCTGTATATATTTTAAATATTTTATACCCCAAAAAGTTTTTTTTTTTAAGTTTGAGAAACATGCATGTGGAAGAAAATAAAAGAGAACAAACAAATATAACTGAAAAAGTCACTGTCATGTATTTTAGGCAGTTTAGGGCAAATATAGTTTGAGTTTTATTCTTAGGCTTTTCTGATGTTGGGGGAGTTTAAGTCCTAAATGGTTTTAGATGTCTAAAGTGAAATATATTACTCACATTTAGGATAGTTTCTGGGGGAAAGGGGAAGGTTAGTCTATGGAAAATGTTTGATTTCACTAGTTTTGAACCATTTCAGTGGAAATATTTTATCCTAAAATCATCCATTGTATTGGTCTCCAATTCATAATCCATTGAACAATTCATGGAAATGAATGTAGTAAGAGTTTTGTTTGATCAGTGAGCCACAAGTTATTTCAGCCCAAACAGACAATTCTTTTTTGTTTCTTTTAAAGTTCTCTCTTTCTTATTCACATGTATATATCTGTGTGGGATAAAACTCTGGTTTTCTGATAGTTTTCACTGTGATATGCAATCATTTTTAAAACTGCTTTATGAAAATTACAAAGCTGTAACTGATGCTGAAAATCAAAGTAAATCTATAGAAACAACTAACATTATGAAAATGATTTGGCCTTTAGTTTGTTAGTAAGTGTGATTTGCTGTGGGGGAATGACCTGTGATCAATTATAACTAGCCGTCTTTTAAAATAAATTTTTTTCCCTGCACTCCTACATGTTTCACAGAGTATTAGAATATAGCCACTGTGAGAGTAAGGGCTGAATGTTTGGTAAACCACAAATAATCACAATGTCATTCAGGTGATCCTAAATATAATAAATCACTTACAACAAATCACTTGAAAATAGATATTTTACTGCTTTAATGTTTGGAGAAGTTAAGGTTTATTTATTGAAAAATATCCAACTATGTTTACAAATACATAAAAAATATTGTATGTGATGTTGTTGTTAGGTGCCATCCAGTCAGGTCTGCCCTCATAGGGTTTTCAATGGTTGATTGTTTCAGGATGGTTAGGGAGTGGATTGCCAGGTCCTTCTCCCAAATGGCTAGTGGATATCAAGGAAGGAAGAAGGAATATCACTAGCCTAGAGTAGTGATTTCTAAAAGCTTAGGACCATGAATCAGCTGGGGCTAGGATTTAGCTCAGTTGGTAGAGTACTGCGCTGCAGTCTCTGAGGACCCTAGTCAATTCCCAGCACTGCAAAAATGGGAGAAGGGCCTGGCAATCCACTCCCAAGGCAATCCTGAAACAGTCAGCCATTGAAAACCCTATGAGGGTGGCTATGAGTTAGATACTGACTCGGACGGCACCTAACAACAACAACAACAACAACAACAACAATGAATCAGATAAGAAAGTTACATCATAATCACTCTGAGAGTGTAAATATTTCTTATAGCACTACCCCAAAGGGCTTGATGCTGTGGTTTGTAGATGTGTCTCACAATACCAAAGTGCAGCTCAAAAGGTTTGTGACTGAGGACAGCATTTACATTCACATAAAGTTGCTATTGTCTAGATCGAAGAAGTTTTCAAGTATAGTTGCACGTTACAGTCACCTAGAGTCCTTTCAAATCCAGCTCACAGCTCATCTCTAGAGATGCTGATAAAATTAGTCTAGATTAGGCTTTGCTATTAGCATTTTTAAAAGCCTCCCAAATTATTCTAATGGGCAGCCAAGATTGAGAGGTACCATATAGGTATCCTTTTCAAATATAATCCGTGGAAATCACTGGAAGTGTATCACATTTGCACCTAAGCCATTTCCCATGGTTTTATTTTGCTTCTTATCCCACTCCATCTGCCATCCAGACCAGAAGATATTATCTATTTTGCTGGAGGGATTTTTTCTTTGTTCTTGATCAGTTTTTAAGAACTCATTTTTTAAAAATTAAGATGCCTATTGGAATCAGTTCTTCTCTGAAAGCTGCCAGGACTGTGTATAAGAAGGTTATGAGATGTTTAGAGCCTGATTCTACCACTCGATTGATCTCAATGAGCAAAGGAGATTAAACTTTTTAAAACTGCTTTATGTTACCATGATAACTAATTACCTTGGCTTAAATAGTGGTGGGAGTTAAGTCTTTTGAGTATGTCTCAAGTAGGTGACTACAGAAGATAGTTTCAAAAATTAAAAGGGAAAATAAAAACTTAGGAATCTTGTTGCCAGTTTCCTGGCAACCCGGATTGCCTTGTCCTCTGAGGCCAAAACTGATTTTATTATGCCTGGGAACATTCTACTTTCTTTCCTAAGAATTTATCACTTTTGTTAGAACTGAGAGTTGGCATTGGAATTGTTTGAATTCTAGGTCAAAAGCACCAACTAATATTTGCTTTTAAATCATTATTTTATCAATCTGAGACCTGAGTCTCATGTATGATTTCTTCTCTCATAATGAGAGAGAACAGAGTGGATAACTATGTCTTTAAGTAAGCTACACATTGAGGGGATTTCTGGATTTTTGCCTCCTTATAGACAGACATGTTTCTAGTTGTTCATAGTATATCACAGGCAGATTTTCAGTCTCAGGTAATTGCAGGTAAAAAAAGGAAGTGAGAAGAAATGTT
This sequence comes from Pedetes capensis, assembly GCA_007922755.1. Lineage (NCBI taxonomy): Eukaryota > Metazoa > Chordata > Mammalia > Rodentia > Pedetidae > Pedetes > Pedetes capensis. Next base: position 66,462 of record VMDO01010172.1, on the reverse strand, counting down.
CTAGTTTGACCTCTCATTGGGTTCTCAAGGTATCAAGGACTGAGCCTACTAATGTTACAAGCAAAAGAAAGTTCTTCCCAGATTACAAAGGCATAAAGATGTGTATAACTTCTTGCCATGGGAGGTTACAATGTGACCATGTTTGCTCTCTTAAATTGTGGGAGTTGGGTTTGTATTCCTATTGCCGTTTGGATGCGAGTGCCATGGATGTAATCAATGAGGTGTTGGCAAGGAATTTGCTTGTAGAGTTCCAGCATTTCAGCACCAACTATCTTGTTATTGCAATGATTCCTGAAGGAAGCAATGCTCATTGGTTATTACAGAACAAAATGAGCCTTAGGAAATGTCTACCTTATTTTGAGTATAGGCTTTTAAACTTTTGGGTCTTTGCTATGTTGATTCAGTTTTGTTTTATTTTGTTTTCTTTTCTTTTGTCTTATTTCTAATGTTGAAGCAAGAAAAGCCAACAAGATGGGCAGACACTAGTCACTTTCAACAATTCCTTCCTTTGGGTGTCATTGCATCACTCTTTTCCCCTTTAGTATAGGCAGGAGTTGTGATTTTCTAAACCAAACCAATAGAATATGACAAAGGTAACAAAATGTCACTTCCTTCATTAGTTTATGTTACATGACAAAGATTCTATCTTAGCCAAATGATACTTTTTGTGAACTTGCTGAAGTAAGTGGCCCTATTGAAGAAGCCCCTCCTGACAAGGAATGACAGGGGCTTCCAGGAAGTGTGTGACCTCTAGCGGGTATAGGTGGCCTTCCAATGACAGCCAACAAAAAGCTTGTCTCTATCATACAACCACAATGAATTTGCCAACAACCTGAATGAGCTCGGTAGTTGATTCTTCCTCAATCAAGCCTTCATCTGAGACTATAGCTTATCTGACTGGTTTGCTTATAGCCTTATGAGACCCAAAGCAAAGGACTAAGTTCAGCTATTTCTAGGCTTCTGGCCGCTAGAAACTGTGAGAAACAAAATATGCTGTTTGAAGTCATTAAATTTATGGTAACTTATTATACAGCAATGGGCTGGGATTTAGCTCAGTTGGTAGAGTGCTGTGCTGCTGTGCTGCTGTGCTGCTGTGCTGAGGTCCTGAGTTCAATTCCCAGCACTGCAAAAATGGGAGAAGGGCCTGGCAATCCACTCCCAAGGCAATCCGAAACAGTCAGCCATTGAAAACCCTATGAGGGTCTCTATGAGTCGGATACCAACTCGACGGCACCTAACAACAACATTATACAGCAATAGAAAATTAATACAAGCAGAGACCCCTTGGGTGCTTTTAAGCTAACAAATTATCCCACCTGGCATTTGCTTGTATGAATGGGTAAATTAAGAAATGGCAATTTAATTATGCAACAACATCATGATCTTCTGACTTGACAGTAAAAAGTAATAAAAGGAAGGACTTTCACTCAATCTTATCGGAAACCAAACTTTGGAGGGGGAAAAGAACCATACTTTTCTGTTATGCTGTTGCCTCCTTTCAGTACAACACACTGACATTCTATTCGTTCTCATACATTTTCATCACAGGGAAGAGAGGGTTATATTCATTTCTTACCACTGAAAGTATTGTTTTCCATTCTGTATTTCCTAAGGATTACTTTTGAAAAGTAACAAAGGATGTCATTATAGAACGTGGGCTTCTGGAGCTTGATAATTTATTTGCTTTGTTTCTCAGTATTCAGTTTTTAGAGTTGAAGGCAGGTCTCTCAATCTTGATTCTTGTTGTCAAGTTGGGTCTCATTTAAAGCCATGCTTATAAGGTTTTCAATGGCAGATTGTTTTGGGATTGCTTCAGGAGTGGATTGACACATCCTTCTCTCCTTTCTCTGGTGCTGGAGATCAAATCCAAGGCCTCAAAGAGTGTAAAGCAGCACTCTACGAACTGAGCTAAACCCCAGCTCTCAACCTGTAGAGTTAGAAAATAGTATAATATAATTCCAATAGTGACTGGAAGGAAGTTTGTATCCCACATAATGCAGAATTCAATTAAGCACATTGGTTGGTGAAGAAGGTCTGCATTATTGCATATAAATTGCCCAGAAGTTGGAAAGACATGAATCCATTTCTTTCTCTGTTCAATCATATTTTCCTGTTGTATTGGCACCATTAAATTGTGATTTAATTTAATTTTTCTTTATATATTTAATGGCATAATATTAATTTTATTTTCCGCAATCATTTTGGAAGAAAGAGAAGTTAACATACACACTTAAAACCATCAGATGATGTTCACATAGAAAAAAATATGATTCCACAAATAATTGCATTTGGACCAATATCTAGGTGGCTTTTTACCAAGTACATTAAAGCATGTATAGCCTCTGGCATGCCTAATTATTTTTTCATAAAACAACTAATCTTCAAATTTAGACGTACATCTACCAGATGACCAACCACACCTCAGTCACAGATCACATCTGTATCCAAAAAATAATAAGGAACTTTTAAAAATCAAGAGTGATACACATTGCTAGCATGTATATGTTAGTGTGGGTGTTCTGAGAGAATGAGTGTGAAAAGATATACTCACACACACTCAGTTTCATTCTGTTGACCTATACTTTTCTTTCTATATGGGGACTACTGCTGTGTAGATCATTGTATCTTTATATAATAAGTTTTGAAAGTGAGAAGAGTGAGTCTTTTAACTTTGTTGTTTTTCAAGATTGATTTGGCTATTCTGGGTCCACTGCACTTATAAATGAATTTTAGGATCAGCTGATCAGTTCTGTAAATAAAACATTTAGAATTTTGTTAAGGATTACTTTGTATCTGTAGATCAGTGTGGGGGGTGTTGTAATCTTAATATTAGGCTTTTCAGTTTATGAAGATGGGCCCTTTCATTTATTTAGGTCTTCATCACTTTCCTTCAGTAACATTTTTTAGTTTTCAGTGTATATAAGTCTTGCAATTTTCTTTATGAAATATTTTCTAAGGATTTTATGCTTGCTTGGGTCATTATGTCTGCAGCCATACCACCCTGGTATCCCATCCCATCTCAGAAATTAAGCAAAATTGGCCTGGTTACTCTTTGGGTAGGAGACCACCTGGGAATACCAGGTGCTACAGGCTGGGGAGAAGGACCTGGCACTCTACTCCTGAAACAATCTGCCATTTTAAACACTCTGCATAGCAGGGAAGCACCAACAATAGTGCCAGGCATGCCACAGTCAGGTAGTGTTTCATTCTTATGTACATATGGTTGGTATGAGTAGGACCTGACTTGAAAGCACCTAATAATACCATGTCATTATAGATGAAATTATTTTCTTAATTTAACTTTCTGATATTTTATTGCTAGAAATCTAATTGAATTTTGTACATACATCTTATGTCCTTCAATTGGCTAAATTTATTAAGTTTAAATGTTTTTTGATAAATTTTTCAGGATTTTCTATATTCAAGTGTAGGTCATTTGAAATAGAGTTTACTTTCCTTTTTTCCTTTCTAATGTGGATGCCTTTTTCTTTTTCTTTCCCAGTTTTCTGAGTAAGACCTTCCGTACAGTGTTGACTATAAGTAAGGAGGAAGAACATCCATACCTTGTTCCTGATCTTAAAGAAATTTTGTTTGTCACCACCTAGTATGAAACTAGATGTGTTTGTCATAGATAACACCTTTATGTTCAAGAAGTTCTTTTTATTGCTAGTAGGTTGAGTGTTTTTCTCTTAAAGGTGTGTTGTTGTTGTTAGGTGCCATCAAGTTGGTGTCTGACTCATAGTGACTCTACATACAACAGGTGAAACAGTATTGTTAGTGCTTCTCTATTGTTCATAGAGTTTTCAATGGCTGATTGTTTTTTGGGAGTGGGTTACTCGGTCCTTCGCCCAAACCTACAGCACCTGGTGTTCCCAGGTGGTCTCCCATCCAAGTACTAATCAGGTTCAGACCCTGCTTAACTTCTGAGATCTGATAGGATCCAATGCCATAGTGGTAGGGCTGCAGGCAAAGATATATTAGATGTTGTAAAATGCTTTTTTTTTTCTGCTTCCATTGAGATATGTTTTGTTTTTGTTCATATTAATATGATTTTAGTTATTTACTATATTAACATGGTATATTATATTGATTGATATTCATATGTTGAATCAACTTTGGTTCTGGAGATAAATCCCATATAGTCATGATGTAAATTTTTTATATGTGGCTGGATTTAGTTTGTTATCTTGTTGAAGATTCCTGTGCTAATATTCTTGAGGTATGTTGGTTTATAGTTGTTTCTTTGTCTTTTGAAATCTTTGTCTTTTTGCTTTATATCAGCGTAATGGTGGCAGGTCAGCATGAGTTGCAAAGAGTTATATCCTTGTCTAATTTTTGATAGACTTCATAAAGCCTTCTTTAAACGTAGGGTGGGAGCTACCAGTGAATCTGTTACTGGCCTTTTCCTTGTGACAGTTTCTGGCCTTTTTGTTTAAATTACTAATTCAATCTCTGGTTATATGTCTATTCAGAATTTCACTTTGTAAAAATCAGTTTTAGTGGTTTGTGTATTTCTAGAAATTTGTCCATTTCATGTAAGTTATTTAATTGTTGACACACAGTTGTTTGTAGTAATTCCTTAACATCCATTTTGTTTCTCTAAGGTCAATAGTAATGTCCCCTTTTTCATTCCCATTATTTAGTAATTTGAGTCTTCTCTCTTTTTTCTTGGTTTAGCTAAATAATCAAGTTTGTTGAGTCTTTTAAAAGTGAAATTGTTTTGTTGATTTCTCTAGTTATTTTACTTCCTATTACATTTATTTTCTTTCCAATATTTATTATTTCTTCTTCTGGCTTTGGGTTTTAGTCTCTTCTAATTTTTCAAGATAGAAAAATAGGTTATTCACTGGACATCTTTCTTCTTTTTTAATAATAATATTTTATCTTAAAACTGCCTTTGATGAATCTAGTAAGTTTGGCATTATGTCTTAATTTTTTCATTACCACAAAGCATTTTTTAATTTCATTGTGATCTGTTCTTTGACACATTGCTCATTGAGGCCTATGTTATTTAATTTCTAAATGTTTCTGAATTTCCCAAATTCCTTTTTCTTTTTTTTCCTGATTTCATTACCTGGTGCTCTAAGAACTACTTGGTACCATTTCAGTACATTTAAGTTCATTGTAACTTGTTCTGTGGCCTGGTGTCTATCCTGGAGAATGTCAAAAACACACTTGAGAACAGTGTGCATTCTGCTGTTGTTGAATGGACCAGTCTGCAAATATCTTAGGTTTCCCTGGTTTACAGTTTCTTTAAAGTCCTCCATTTCTCTGATGGTCTCCTGTCTTGGCCCATGTATTGTTGAAATTGTGCTACTAAAGACTCCAGATAATATCATTGGCATGTCTACTTCTTCCTTTAAACTCTAAGCAAGAGTCCATGAATATTGTTTTCTCTATACTAAATAACAATGTCTTCCCTTTTTACCAATCTTTACAGATATTTTTATTCTATTGCTTTAAATAATATTTCTTTGAAAACAGGAGCACATACACTTATTTTTCTATATTACTATTTTGAATGCATTTTTCATTTTTTCCCCTAATATTTTCCTATTCATATTTGTGGTATATTTCTTTGCTTGTTTGTTTTCTATTTTCAAGAACTTCTTGTATACTCTGGATATTTACTCCTTTTTTGCTATGTGTTATAGTTTTTTGGTCTTTGAGGTTATATATTAGTTTGGAGTTGTTTAGAGAAATAGAACTATTGGGAAATTATATCTATCTATATAATATATATATTACACACTATATATTACACACACTATTGTTAGGTGCTATCAAATCAGATCCAACTCATAGTGACCCTCATAGTGTTTTCATTGCCTCATTGTTTCCGGATTGCTTTGAGAGTGGATTGCCACATCCTTCTCCCATTTTTGTGGTGCTGGGGATCCAACCTGTGACCTTAGAAAGTTCAGAGCAGCGCTGTACTAACTGAGCTAAGCCGAGCTCGTGTGTGTGTGTGTGTGTGTGTGTGTGTGTGTGTGTGTGTGTGTGTGTTGTTTTCAGGAATTGGTTTATATGATTAAGCAGGCCAACAAGTTCAAATCTGCCTGAGGGTCTGGCAGGATGGAATCCCAATAAGAGTGAGTTTTACAATTCAAGTGTGAAGGCTGTATCCTGGCAGGTTTACTGTTTGTTAGGACATTTCAGACTTTTATTCTATTCAGGCCTAAAATTGCTTGGGTGAGGTCCACTCACATAGTAGAGGACAATTTGTTTTATTAAAATTCCACAAATAAAAATGTCCATCTCATTGAGAAACACTCAACAGAAACATCCAGAATAATGTTTGAGCATAGAGTTAAGCTCTGTGGCTTAGCCAAGATGAGATATAAAATTAGTCATCACAGGTTGAGATATATTTTGATGAAGTCCCTTCTAGGAGTAAAAATTTTATAAATGTTGCCCTGATAATTAACATTTAAATGTTAATGTATATGGCATCTTAAGTTACATATTGTGAAGTCTGGATGGCATTTATACTATTTTAAAATTTTTATGCAATTTCTCTGACACATGGTAAACAGAATAATTGCCTCCCAGATATCTAGGTCTTACTCTCCTGAATATGTGAATATGATGTTTATCCTGGAAAAATATTTCAGATGTGATTAAGTTAAAGTTCTTTAAATGAGACCTTACCCTGGATTATTTGGGGCTGGGGGCATTCTGATCATCATCAGAGTCCTTCAAATAGGGAGCAAAGAATGTCAGAGAAGTCTAAGAGACACAGAAGATGAAATATTCACTTTGAAAATGAAGGAAAAGGCCATCAACCAAAAAATGAAGATGAGTTCTAGAAGCTGGAAAAGGTAAGAAATGGATTCCTTAGTGGGCTGTTCTGTGCTCTCTGAGCCGCTGGGTTCGATCCCCAGCACCATAAAAATGGGAGAAGGATGTGGCAATCCACTCCTAAAGCAATCCTGAAACAATCAGCCATTGAAAACTGTATGAGTAGCAGAGAAGCACTGACATAGTGCTGGGCATGGCACAGCATCAGGGAATATTTCTTGTACACGGGGTTCCTTTGAGTCAGACCCAACTTGATGGCACCCAACAACAACAACAATAACAACAACAATAGCAACAAGAAATATTTCTCTACAAACTTTTGAATTTAGATGACTGAGATTGATGGTGGACTTCTGATCTCTGGAACTGTAAGAAAATATATTTGTGTTCAGTTATGCCATGCCGTTTATAGTAATTTGTTGCAGAAGCAGTAGGAAACTAATACATACCATTTATTGAACAATTCATCATTTTCTTCACTGATTTAATATTCAACATTTATTATGGCTGTTCCAGGAAAAATATTTAGCAAATGGCACACTTATGTATTTTAATCTTAAATCGTGTTCCCTCGTAGCTTTAAAATGTTCCTGTATAGATTAAAATACATCTCAGAGGACTAATTATCATGCTTTTTGCCCCAAATACGAGAAAAAATGTAGGTACTTGACTTCTTTAGCAAGGCAATCAATTTGATAATCAGAAAGATTTCTACAAATTTCTTTGGTCTGTAAGGAGCAAAGCCTAGACTCAGATTTTTAAATTTCAGCTCTATTAAAAAGAAGGTATCATTTACATACTATAACTAGACAAAGTCTGAGAGAGAATGGAGTACATATTCATCAGTTACCAGCTGGATTAAGAAACCACGTTTCTCATGTGAGCCATTATAGGGAATCTTGTTTCATTGTTTCTACTATTGTCAGTTTATAGTCCATCCTCTATACAACAGCCAAAATTTGTTAACTCTCTTCTCGAAATCTGAATGTTTTTCTATTTCACTAAGAGTAAAAGCCAATGTCTTACACTGATCTAATCCCAATTACCTCTTCTACTTTGCCTCATACCCTTGGCCCTCTCAATTATTCTGCTTCAAACTCTATGCCTTTTTTGTTTTTCCTCTATCATGCCAAGAACACTGCTACTTCAGTGCCTTTGGACTTACTGGAGATGTTATTATGCCAGGCATACGTAAGACTCATTCTCTTATTTCCTTCTGCTCAACAACTACCTTATTAAAGAGTTGTTTTTTCTGAGTTAATATAAAAATAGAACCTGGGTAATGCTCACTCTTCACGATCCTTTACCACCACCTGATAAAGTACATATTTCTTTTGTTATTATTGTCTTTTTCCACTAGAATGGAATGGACAATACCTAGGGTATGGCAAGAACTCACTACACATTTGAATAAGTTAATCTTATCCAACAGAATTATAATACTGAGTCCATATCTATTCTTTAATATTGAAGAATGAGATGTAGTCATTTAAGATACCTCTGTTTTGAATGAATTTCTTATTATTAACTTGAAATGAGGGCTACTTCTGCAAATTTCTGAACTTTAGCCTTTGACTCAACATTTAAGTAATAATCTCCACCTAAGGACTAGAGAGAAATTGAATTATACAATTGTACTTTAACCTTAGAATTTTTGGTAAAGTTTAGATGAGTGGTCATAAGAGAAGAGAGTTACATTGCTTTTGTAGAGCAGGAACCTCTATGTCATTTCAGTCTTCTTACAAATCTTCCATAGGTTTCATTCTCTGAAGAATAATGCATAGCTGATCCTCTCTTATTACATTGTATTTTCTTTTGTCTCCAGTAAAATTAAGCAGTGTATAAAAATAGGGATATTAAAGGACCTTTTCTAAAGAACATTATGTAGCTCCAGGATTGTTTCACATGTCATGGTATATCTGATCCTATATCAATACACCCACATTTATACTAATATGTCATGAAAAGTGTTTAGCTGTTCTTTGGTATTGTTGTTGTTGATATTGTTAGGTGCCGTCGAGTTGGTATCCGACTCATAGAGACCCTCATAGGGTTTTCGATGGCTGACCGTTTCGGGATTGTCTTGGGAGTGGATTGCCAGGCCCTTCTCCCATTTTTTGTGGTGCTGGGAATTGAACTCGGGTCCTCAGAGACTGCAGCGCAGCGCTCTACCAACTGAGCTAAATCCCAGCCTGTTCTTTGGTATATGATATATTTATTATGACTCCTTTTGAATGTACACGGTATGATCAAAAGGTATAGTAAATGTTTCAATTTCTAAAATTATTACTGTAAAACACATATTTCCATTAATCCTCCTCAAAATACCCTGGCCTCAAACACACATATCCAATTGTTCTTGCCACTTTCTAAAAACAGTTCTGGGAATCTTCTTTCATGAGTGTCTTTGGTTATGCTCTCCTGGCTGCCTTGGTGTCCTGAGTCATTTCAAAACATTTACCTTTCATGATCATTTTGACTTTGGGCAAGAGCCAGAAGTCTCACAGTGCCAGATCTGATGAATAAGCTGCATGAGGACAAACTGTAACATTTCTATTTGACATATATTGCTGAAGTAGCAGTGATATGTGACATGGAGTATTGTCATGATGGAGGATGAAACTAAAGACATTCATGAAAGAGGACTTCCAGAAATGCTTCAGAAAGTGGCAAGAGTGACAGAATAAGTGTGTTCAAAACCAGTGGGAGTATTGTGGGTGAGATTAATGCCAGTGTGTCTTTTACTATAAAAATTTTTTAAATTTAAATGTTCACTGTAGTTTTATCACATTTTGTATTCACAAGTCATTTAATAACTAATGCTATTGGGAATGAAGTTACACCAAAAGGGCTACTTCCTTGAGTCCTCAGAATCTTAATTCATTGACTGAACTCAAAGTATCTTCAAGCAAGTAATTTCTAATAATTATGTCTGAATTCTGTTTGATCTAATGATGATATAAAGATTGAGTTTTAGGAAAAATGTCACACATGACATTAAGGCAAAGTTGCTAAGTCCATTTCTATCTTTATTTTGCGGATGAAAATTTCTCTATACAGTGTAGTTTCTTAAGAACAGATCAAAGTTGAGATTTCACAATGTGGAATGGAAGGTTCAGCATGGAATTTTTCATCTTGGTTTAGGCTGACCTAGACTGTGGATATACTGATGTTGTTGTTGTTGTTAGGTGCCGTCGAGTTGGTATCCAACTCATAGCGACCCTAATAGGGTTTTTCAATGGCTGTTTTTTCGGGATTGCCTTGGGAGTGGATTGCTAGGCCCTTCTCCCATGTGGATATACTAGGGTGGAAAAAGTCATTACCTAAGAATAAGAGAATCAAGTGGGCCATGTAGTTTGACCACTACTTGAATGCTTTGGTAAATGCACATGGGTTTCAGTCTTTTCATGAGAAAAACAATGGGATTACACAAATGACATTGAGGGCTCATTTCTGACCCTAGCTTATTATGGGCATGATTAAATGACCAAAGGATTAGCCCCCTGATGAACTGATAATTTTAAATATTTCTGATTTTTTGGTAATTTTAATTTGGGGACAGGTTGACTTTTAAAATAGGATCCAACACATTGGGGGTTATTATCTATTTTTTAATAATAAGATAATTTGGCAATTTGACAAAGTGAACATAGAAAAAATATTAGAAAAATTCTTCTAGTGTAACCATGTCTGAACTATAAAGGTCACATAAGATCCTTTCTTTTAAGGGTAACATTTCATTATTAAGAAAAAGGGAAGAATTCTACATGACTCCAAAACTTCAATCAATGAGGTCCAAGGCTCTCAAAATATACTGGTCAAGTCAAACATCTATCCCAAACAATATTTTAAAATCATTTTTCAATATTTTATCTTTTTTGGTATTAAAATCCAAAAATAAAATTGTAAATATTTGAATGAAGAGACAATTATTTTTCTTTTAAATTTCTTAAATTTTCTTTTAAATTTTTCTTTTAAATTTCTTGATGGCTGGCTGAGATCACACACCCAATTGTAGTGACTTGGGAGGCTGAGGCAGGAGGATCTGGAGTTTGAAGCCAGAGGCAACCTACACAACTTAGGGAAACCCTACCTCATAATGAAAAATAAAAAAAGGATTGGTAGTGTGGCTCAGTGGTAGAACTCTTGCCTAGAATGTGAAGGCCCTAGATTCAACCCCCAATAGTGCAAAATATTCATCAAGTGACTAGTTTTGCAGTCAAATTCCCTGTAATTGATTTTTGCCATTTTTTTGTAAATAACAATAGATTCCTACTGTTCAATGAATTAAAATAATCTATATTTCTAGGAATACGATGATGAATAAAAGAATAATGACCATTGACTGATGAATTTATTGGGGATGGTTTGTTCCACTTATTTTTAGATTGTCAGTACCTAATAAAAGCATTGGATTTCTATTTGTAATATGCTGCATCTGCCTTTAAAACAAATGAGCATTGGAGACTATCAATGTCTTAGACAATCTTCTTCATATTTGCCTTTATAGAGCATTTTGCCTACATTCGTTTCTTTTCTGAAGTGTTTAAATGACTTTGTGAACTCTAGGTGACTCAGACTGCCTTTTGTGATCCATAAGTGTTGGCCCTAGCACATAATGTTCTCTTGTAACCAAAGACATCCAGGAATGTTCTGTAGTGTTCCACATCAAATTCCAGGAAAGAGTCTTTTTAGTTGTCCAGAATGTTATATGGTCTAATAGAATTCAGTGAAGATTATTTTATGCTTATACAATATTGCTTCAGAACAAGAGCAAATGATACATAAATGTATGAAAGTTAATTTTTCAAAGGGATACTTCATCCTAATACTGAATTTAAAATGCTCTTTGAGAAGCCTCTTGAAGCTGAAAAAATAATAAATCAAAGATCCTCAAGTACATAAGCTTTATCTTGGTGCTGTGCAGAAATTTTGCTAACAAGAAAAAGTTATGGACCTAAAGCAATAGTTTTTCAGAAGACAGCTCTGTAATTCTATGGAGTATGTAATTCATGAGAAGTCAGGTATGGGAGAAAAACAGCTGGTTAAAATATGAATAAAGTTATACATTTTCCTCTTCTTATAGAAAGGTTTGTTGTTTTTTTTTTTTTTTTTTGAGAGTATAATGTGAGGAAGGGAGCTCCATATGCTGGTAGGTTAGGGGTGAGAATATGCTAAGAGAATTAGACTATTAGAGCATTTGTAGCAATGAGTGATTTTTTACTTTTATTTCTACAATGTCATTTATACCTGGACCCAACATGTCATCATGTTAAATATGATGATTCTTTTGTTAGACTTGGAGCTCTTCTGTGATGGGTTTTAGACCAATTCTCTCTCACTAACACAAGTATAAAAGCTCAATACAATATTAAAAATGAATGAATCTCTGAAGGAATAATAGAGTTATTAAAGGCATTGATAAGTTGACGGGCCAATATATGGAAGAATAAAGATTTAAAAAGAAATAAGCTTCATGTTTAGGGCTATTTTCTGCTTGAAATAATTTCTGAATTTTTTTTGGTGACAGTTTTGAAAGTGTAAGTGACACCTAAGAAACTAGGCAGAGACTTAAATAATCTTACCATATCTAGGAGAACAAAACACTGGAATTTGTGTACCACCAAAGAGAAAATTCCCTAAAAAGAGACTTGCTTAACTTCTGATTTGTTACATCCTATGAATAAACAAAGCAACACAACAACAACAATAACAACAATAACAACAACAAAAGCCCTGGAAATTTATAGCCTCTTCAAAGATTGAAGCCAAGCTTTGAATCATTTCAGATTAAGACATTTGGTTTCTGTGCTAGCTTCCCAAACAGAAGAAATTTTAAAAAAATTAGAAACTGAGATTATGCTTCAAACTTTTTATGCAAATTATTCTGTTTTCAACAAAAAATAATCATATGGAAAATAAGGCAATATTTTACTTAAAGCCAAGACAAAAATAATAAGGCAGTAGAATAAGGAACTTAGGAAACCTAGTTGTTGGAATTATCAGATACTGTCATCAGACTATAATTAATATTTTTATGGTATTAAATGAAAAAAACAGAGAATTTAATCAAGGGTCTGAGAGACATTAAAAACAATTCAATGTGCATTCACAAAAGTAACATCCAAATAGTCAAACACCATAGGAAAAGTTACATATTCATTATAGTAGAAATTAAAATGTAAAATAAACTAAAAATATTTGCCCATTCAATTTGTAAAACAAACAGTGAAAACTCATCTTTGATGGCAGGAATGCAAAGGAAAAAAGTAATTTTAAATATTCTTGGTAGAAATGTGATTTGTTTTCTGCATTTTGCAGTGATAATAGAGCATTTTTTCCTTTCAGTTACATATGTTTTCACATAACATTATTAAGCCCCAAAAAACATATCTTACAGGAAAAGCATTAAAACCATTGACATTTAATGAATTATATATATCAAATGTTATAAAGAATGGAAATGAAGTGTATTTTGAAAAGACCATACTTTTCAAAAGCACAAAATATTTGATAATAAATGTTAGGAGAAATCCAGGTATGGTGGTGTATGCCTATAATCTCAGTGGCTCAGGAGGCAGAGACAGGAGGATGGCAAGTTCAAGACCAGAGGCAGTCTGCATAATTTAGTGAGACCCTGTCTAAAAAAATGTTTAAGAAATGGGCTGGGGATGCAGCTCAGTGGCACAGCACTTGCAATGTATGCAAGTGTGAGGCCCTGGGCTCAACCCCCAGTACTGAAAAAAAAAAAAAAAAAAAACCCCAAAAATAACAACAACAAAAAATGTTGGGAGAACTCCTTGCCAGACTGGAAAACCACTGTACATTAGTAAAAAGTAGCCTCCAAACAAGGAAAAAGACTACTCTGGGTTGGTAGGCAGTCCAAGATTTATTCAGGGGGAACATAGGTATGAGGCAGTGTCAGCTGGCTGCAAGATGAGGTAGAGCCCACTCATTGCAGTATGTGCCTGTCTAGTCTTATTTAACATAAGAAGGAAAGGGAAAGAGAAAAAATGTCTCTGATGGTGTGTTAAGCCATCTGGTTGATTTCTTAATCTTACTTTTTCTACTTAAAGGGATTATTTGGGTTTCTGCAATCTGGTCAGCAATCTGAACGGAGAAGGGTGAATGTTCCTGGCAGCAGCAGTTATCAAGTTGTTTGTACATTTCCCTGTTTCTTCCAATCGCTGTGTCCTAAAAATTACCTTTGCAGTCACATAAACAGAATATATTTTCACAACAGTGTACATTCCTGAATAAATACTGTGAGGCTTAATTGGAGTCTCTGATGTACTCTTTATATAGGTATAAATTTATATATGTAAATAACATGTATACACACATTAGAATATAGTACAATCCAATTCTGGAAAATGAGCAATAGCAAATATGGTCATATTTCAATATCTGTGAAGAATTTTCCCAGGATCCCCAGTGGCAACCACAATGTGAAGAAATTCAAGTTCCATATATAAGCATTAAGGTATAGTGTTTGTGAGTAACCTGTGCATCCTCCTGTACACTTTGAATCATATCTAAGTAACTTATAATACCTACTATAATGTAAGTAGTATATACATAGTTGTTATAACATGTTTCTTAGGGAATAATGACGAAAAAAATGTTGGTACATGTTCAGTGCAGTACAGACTAGAGTATTTTTAATGTTTTTTAATATATGGGTGGATTAATCTGCAGATGCAGAATCCAGGAATACAGATGACTGCCTATACAGTAGACTCTTTGATTTAACCAGCAACTGTACACAGACACACACACACACACACACACACACACACACACACACACACACTGTTCATTTCTAAAATAACTGATTTTATTGAAGTATCCACTCAATTATGCCCAATTATGCATGTTATGGAATTAGGAAAGAAAGTATCATTCCAAATCCAGGGAATAAATAATAATTAGATCGAGCCATATGTGATGATGATATTCTATCCTTTGAGTCTGTTCTATGCCAAGGTTAAATCAAGGGAGTCTCCTGGGGTTCCTTGTGAAGAGTTTTGTTTCACTGATTTGAACAACAGAGGGATAGAAATGGTGGGGAGAGAATGAGAGAGGGAGAAGGATAAGGAGAGGGAGAGGGAGAGGGAGAGAGAAAGAAAGAGATGAGTTTTCTTGCCAGTTTCTGTCATACATGTGTTGCCATTTGGAATCATAGCAGCATTTTGTGACCATGAGCAGCATTAGGTCTATGCATTGAGGATAGCAGATGAAAGAATGTGCACTATAGATCAGACTTGAGGGCACCTACCAACCAACATGTCTGTTTACTATATGAAAGGATCTGCAAAAGCATCTGCATTTAGGATTTGCTATTTTGCAGATGAATGCACTGTATACGACAAACTTTAAACACATATGCCCTCACCTTTTTGTGTATGCATGTATGCATTTAGGTATATATTTTTTGATGATCATTTCTCTATGTGAGTATGGAGAAATATGTTACATTGTTGACTTTAGTTTGGGGGAGAACAAAAGCATGAAGGGTATTAGAGTGTGAAGACAAAAAGGAGGATATATGAGCAAAGGAAAGAACCAGAGAAAGAGAAGGAAAGAAGAAGAATGAAGATGCTAAAATAAATCTATATGTATACAAGAACTGTCTTGAAGTTAATAGATGTTATCTTAGGCTGATGGTATTTTAGGTCATTTAAAAAAATTTAAATACTTTATTTTTATATTTGATATTACAATTAAGCATATACTATTTATAAAAATAGGGAAAATAGTAAATCTCATTTCAATGAGTGCAATAATTTTTTAAAAGATAGAAACTCATATGGTTGAAAAATCCAAAAATGTTTTTGGCCAAAGTGAAACAAAAATTTGAGCCTGAAAGGGCTAAAAGAAATTTGAAAGGTGATAAACCTGAAAACAAAATTCTTGTCATTGTTTTTATCTTGATATTTGAGTTGAAGCTTAATTTAGGAGCTATTTAACTAGGAAAATAATTAGGAGGGGAAGTGAAATACACATTCACAAAGCACCTTTCTATAAAGCTTTCTATTTTGAACATACGCATTATTGGTCCAAAGAGTTATCCCAGTGTTAGATATAGAATGCCTTCACTATTTTTCTTCATAGAGCAATAAAGCTATTAGCAGCCACAACAGAGACTATGCATAATGCTTTGTAAAATGATGAGCTGTGAGTGGAAGAAGAAACAATCATAATTTGCTAATTTTTCTGAAATGCATTTAAAAATCTTTTCATATCAATCTCTCTGATTCGTAAAGAAGAGAGGCAAGCTGGCAACGTGTAAATGATTGAAAATGATGCTGGTGGCCTTCTGCAAAATCTGATTACAGCTTTGATGATTGATAGTTTGCCATTAGCATGGATGGGGAAAGCCTGCAAATTGAACCAACTAAATCAAGCAAAATTTTTCTAGTTTATAGGAAACACTTAGAGATTATTCAAAAATGTTTTAACCAAGAATTCATTTTCTGTAAATATATTTTGGCTTCAAATATGAAGTATTTGTCTCAGTGACTTTTCCCTGAACTGCACTTTAATCTTGTCTTCGACAAAGTCCAATTTGCCTTGCAATCTTACTCAGGCTTCAAGGCTGGTGTGATTTACTTAAGCCACAGTGTACCACTCTATTTGTATTCCTGTTTTTACTTGGCAGATTCTAAAGAATGCTTGCTGCTGTTGCTGGGAAACATGGACATTGAAAAAAATGGAGATAAACTAAGGAGTCTGTTCTTTGCTTGGAAACTTCCCTTGCAGTTGCAAAATGTCCCATGTCAATTTGATGCAGAGGACAAGCTGCCACAGGTCATTAGCTCGAGCTTTAGTGCATTGATTATACATTCATACCTCTCCATAGCATCAGCAGCTAGAAAAGATAATTAGTAGTATCCTATATCTAGATAAAAGTTCTTCCTAAGGGATTTAAGCAGAGAATTGCTAGCACGCTAGGATTTACTGTCAGCTGACACATGACACAGGCCATGTTGTAGCAAATTCCCAAGTGACTTAAGTAGAGCGAGGGAGAAAATATGTATATATTATATATCATCTTTGGATGTAAATAACATCCTTAGCACTGTTTCTAAAATGTATTGAGAAGCCCACTAGGTATTTATTAGCTAAATGTATCATTACCAGTAATATTGATAAATATTTACTGACATTTACTATATGCCCATGCCATAAAAACTGATGTCATTCTTACTGAGAGTTTAGTGTGCATCAGCTTTGTAGAGTCAGTATTTCCTGAGAACTATAGTGTGTGATACCAACAGCTGCTTCAACGTAGAGGCTGTGTCTGTATTATTTATCTTGAGAATTTAACAAAATTCTCAATAAGGAGTAGTGATGTTATCTGTAAACAATTGTTCCAAGTGAACGAACATATCAAGGTGTACAATTCTTACTTAAGACTAATTCTGTTTTCCTCCCATTTAAAAATAAATATACACACATATACATAATAAATAAGTCCTTTATTGGCCTTATTTTATAAAAATTGAAACTGAGACTTAGAGAAGATATTAAATTTCCATGAATATACAACTGATTAGTGTCCAGTAATGTTTTCAAGATGATTTGAGAATTTGATGGGGTAAAAAGTCACTGATAAATTTTAAGAAAAGCAAGGTGGCCAAAGCATAAAATATTCTAAGAACAAATTCTCTCAATGGGTTGATGATACACTTTGACCTTCAAGGTGCCCTCTGTAGTTGACAATCTTTCAAGTAGTTGAGCTCTTTCTGCATTAGTTTCCTATTACTATAGTAATAACCACAGGTTTGATGGCTTAGTACAACACAGACATATTGTCCTAAAAGTTCTAAAGGTCCAAACACCTAAATGAGTTGGCAGGGCTGTGTTCCTCCTTGGGCTCCAGAAAAGGATCTGTTTCTTTGCCTTTTCTGAATGTTAGACACTGTCACAGGCATTCATTTGAAAGTGTCTCTAGCTCATGCTCCCTTCCTTTTTGTCTGTGACCCCCCCCCCATAATCTTTTTTGCTAAAGAGAAGCCCTTTTTAAGGTTTCAGTTAAGTAGCTTCTGGAGGTAGATGTCCATTGCAGTGTTCTAGAGAGAAAAGTGGAAAAAGACACATATCTTGATGAGGAAGACCCTGCCTAGTACATGGACTTCCTGTGTATTCTTTCACAATGTCTGCCTTTTTCTCCTGTGAAAGCTCTTCATACCTTGAAAACTTCTGAGATAGAGATTTGAGATAGCCCACCTTCTTCTGGGCTATCTCTGAATAAACCTCTTTCCTTCTACCAACTTCTGCCTCCCAGATATTTGGTACAGCAGTGAGCAATGCATACCTTAGATTCCACTACTTTTGACTCATGATCCCCTTCCATCTTCAAAATCATCAATAGCCATTGGAATCATTATCACATAGCATCACTTTGACCATAGGCTTTGCCATCCCATATTTTCTAACTTTTCCTTCCTTTCCTTATAGGAACTCCTGCAGTTACATTGGATCCACTCAAACCCACCCAGGATCATCTCCTACCTCAGGGTCTTTCACTTAACCATTTCTGTGAAGTCCCTTTTGCTATGTAAGGCCACATTTTTAGAGGTTCCAGAGATTAGAACATGGGTGTCTTTTGGAGATCATTACTCTGTCTACCATAAGGTCTACACAGAATAAAAAGAAATTGGGAAAACTCAAACAAGTTTTGCTTAGAAGTATTTATGTGGATGGTTCCGGTGGTTTCTGTAGGATGTTCAGAGCATTTTATAATTCAGTTAAGTTTATAGACATTTAATCACCTTGCAGGCAGTATTTTAGTCTTATAAACCATTTAATCTAATTCAGGTTATTTTCCCTCAATATGGCTTTCATTATGTTATTTTCTGGGCTGGGATTTAGCTCAGTTGGTAGAGTGCAGTTCTGCAGTCTCTGAGGTCCTGAGTTCGATTCCCAGCACCATAAAAATGGAGCAGGACATGGCAATCCACTGCCGAGGCAATCCCGAAACAGCCATTGAAAACCCGATGAGGATTGCTATGACTCGGATACAATCCCACAGCACCTAACAACAACAATAATGTTATTTTCTTGCTCAAATTGCTCATTCAGTTTCCATTGTGCACAAGTTTACTCACACTTGTACATTCACCTCTCAGTTTTCAAAGGGGTTTTGTTTCAGGATCCCACTCATACAAAAATTTGCAGATGTTCAAGTCCTTCTTATAAAATGGCATGGTACTTGCATTTGACCTATGCACACCTTCCCATATACTTCTAATGCCCTGTTGTTGTTGTTAGGTGCCATTGAGTCGGTGTCTAACTTATAGTGACTCCACATACAACAGGTGGTGAAACACTATTGTTACTGCCTCTCTGCTATTCATAGGGTTTTCACTGGCAGATTGTTTTTTGGGAGTGGGTTGCCTGGTCCTTCTCCCAAGCCACTGGTGTTCCCAGGCAGTCTCGCATCCACATACAAGCTAGGTCTGACCCTGCTTAGCATCTGAGATCTGATGGTATCTGAAGCTACAGTGGTATAGCTACAGGCTGTAATGCATAGTTTAATGTAATTACCATAAAATGATTATCATACTGTATTGCTGAGGTGATAATGACAAGAAAATATACATTTATGTATGTATGTGTATGTATGTGTATGTGTACATATATATATATATATATATATATATATATATATATATATATATATATATATATATATATATATATATATATATATATATATATATATATATATATATGTATATATATATATATTTTTTTTTCAGCACAGACTCACTTTTTCCCAAACATTTTTGATCTAGGATGGGTTGCATGGGATTGGTAGCTGTGGGACCTGCGAATACAGAGAGCCTAGTGTATTAAAATTTTGCTTATGCTGCAACCTGTGGAAAATTTTAGTTTTCACTATTCTCTTAAGGCAGATTTTCTTCTTCATTTTATGTTTTATTCCATAAAGTATAAAGATACCTCCCGTAGTTGCCCTGGTGCAAGAGGCAAGTTGGAATCATCTCCGGTGCTTCTTCCCCAACTTCAATCAAGTACCACAGCTTTCTGTCATTTATGCATTGGCTCTCATTGCAAAACTATTGTTACAGAAAAGTATCCATAGAGATGACAGGGGAATTTATGAAAATGACTGTTTTATTGTGAGCAGTTTATTTAACCAACTGATATTCTTTACTGAGGACCAAACATCTTGCACATTCCATCTTCTAACCTACTGTTTCTTTCTGTCATTCTTCTTTCCTAGGTTATTATTCCCTATCCAGATTCTCTTAAGAACTAGATCAAGATTCTTCTGTGTAAGACTTTCCCTTCATCTCAACACTTTAGCAAGAGTAATCTTTCTCCCTGGAACTTTAAGTATAGTACTTAATCATGAACTTATTGTCTAGTCTTTAAAATAAATTTATTTATTTATTTATTTATTTATTTATTTATTTATTTATTTATGGTTTTGCCTTTTGAGACAGGGTCTCTATTTATCTCAGGATGGCTTGGAACTTGCTATTTAGCCAAGGCTGGCCTTGAACTTACAATCCTCCTGACTCAGACTTCTGAGTGTTGGGATTACAGGTGTAAGCCACCATGATGAGCTGATTGGTTGGTTTTCCGGTTTTGTTTTCATTAAGGTCTGACATGTAGTGGATACATAGGACATGGAAAGCAGGAAAAAAAGGAAAGATCATTGGAAGAAAACAAGGAATACAGAAATTTGATGTTGATTACTTTGAAAACCCTATGAGGGTCACTATGAGTCAGACCCGACTGAATGATACCTAATAACAATAACAACATTTAATGTTATGTTGTTATGGATCTGTTTTTGTTTGTTTGATATTTTTATATGTAAATAAAATCCAACCAACTAATATAATGGGAAGAGAGATGTGAGGCTTAATATTTATCAAATGCTCTAACTGCTCTATGGCATACTAGGTGTATTACATGATTATCCTCCTTAATATATTCTTCATGGTAATCCTATGGAGTTTAGCCAAAGAAGAAATTGAAGCCAAGGGGGCTAAGTAACATTTCCCATGTTACACAAAACTGGTAGGGCTGAAATTCAAACCACAGAGAGCACTGTACACATTTCCTCAAGTTCTCTGGAAGCTAGCCACTGCTTTCTAAGTCTTATACCTAGCAAGAAACAAATACTTCATATTTTGTGAGTAACTGCATTAAACATTGCATACTTTCTTAAAGAAAGATGACATTAATACATTTTTAATACACTACTACACTTTTATAATTCTGTTTCAGCCCCCACTGGTTCTATTGCTGTAGCTGTTAATAGATGCAATGCTGGATCTATTGCCTTACTTTTGATTCTAATTCTATTATATACCAGTTTCATAGTCAGAGTCAGTTTACTTCTTCTTTGCCTCAGTCTTCATTTTTATAGAAGGAAAATAATTGCACTTATCTCTTGGAGTTATTATGATGATTCAATACATTTAGCCCAGTTTCTAAACTAAAATAAGAAAATAAAAAAACATTGATTCATCGCTAACCAGTATCTTCACCTCCATCATCATTTATATGGCTTATAATATATCATGCATTATTCTTGCATTCCTACTTCAAACTCCTAACAGCCCTGCAAAATAGGGACTGATACTATCCTCCTGTACCAATTAGGAAACTGAAGCTTATAATGGTAACTGTAGCTCAAGGTCATTCAGTTAGCCTATGTCATAGCTGGACTCAAACTCAAGTCATCCTAAGTCCCATAGTTTAAATTACTGAGGCCATACTGAAAATGTTGGCCTCTACCTGATCTACTATGGTTTGTCCTTTGTCTCATTGCCTGTGGGTGCTGCACTTTATTCCAGTATATGTTACATGTATAGTAAGTCATTTTGGACATCTTCTTTATTGCGCTGACTCATGGCTTATTTGGTTATTCTCCGTGGGTAATAATATCAGATGTGAAGTTCCACCAAATTGGGAAAGCAGCTGAGTGCTGACATTGCCTTTCTTGATTCTCACTCCTTTGGTTTGTACCAGCTGTCACACACACACACACACACACACACACACACACACACACACACACACACAGAGCCTTTTAGCTCTAGACACCCTCAGCAAATCATGTTACCAAAATGGGATGACATCAGTCAGTGGTAGAACCATGGATTTCTTTAAGTATCCTCATTGTTTCTTGTCTAAAATAATGTTCCCAGAAGAGTTCCATTTAACTTGCCCTATGAAAACAACTTACTATCAGCAGTATTAGGTAGAGCTATGTGCCAATCTGCCATCTGGAAAGTGCTTCCAATTAAAGTGGGCTGGTCTCTGGTATTGTGATTCTGCCATGATCATCTTAGGAAGCTCCAGTGAGCTGGTCACAAAGCAAATATCTGATTTAGGAGGTTTATTCTTCTGGAGATAAAGAGTAAACTCTTTTACTTTTCCTTATTATTTCTTTTCTCCAAGGTAAAGATATAACCCAGTGACTCTGTTTTGCTAAATCTGAAGGCAAACAAGACAGTTGTTTTATAGGAGTTCCTAGATGCTATTTATTTATTTATTTTTCCCAAGAAGTACAATGGTAGGAGCTACGAATATGAATAAAATGTAGATTTCTTCAAGGGGATTAAAATTGAATAATAGCAGATATAATATAACATGGATCAACATAAATGTTTTCACTTCATCCTCATAATAATCCTGAAAGAAACAAATTATTTGAATTTTTACACATGAGCAATGAGAGTCTCAGGAAGATTTGTGCTCTGATATTTAAATTGAGAATTATTTGATCTGGAGAACTATCCACATTGTACTCTATCATTTCTTTTGCCAACAGCCATTGCAGGGAATCTTTGAAGACTTTTGTATTAGCATAGTGCTTTGATGGCAAGTGGGCATCAGATAGATCTTACTTTAATACCAGCAGTTTCACTGTAATCTCTATGACCTTGTGTGTGTAGATACATAAGTGTGCAAACACACATATATCATAATAATTTACCTCCAGTATAAGGTTGCTATTTGGATTAAATTTGATGCTCCATCAATCCAAGTAAAATCCTAGTATAGTATAGATTCTTGTAAGAATTTCAGCTACTATTGTTAGCAACAGGAATCTGGTTGTAGTTTAGTTTTAGTCTTCCACAGAAAAAGAAATGGAATCAGCCTGTAGATAAAATAGAATGTTGTCATCAGGACAACTACCATTAACACTGATTTGCAATCTTCCACTTTACTTCCAAAGTCCTTCCAGTTTATTGTTAATTTTACGGAATGGTCTTTTTGAAAATAACAAGAACTAGAGCATATTATCATTTATAAATTGTAAACACTGGAACTAGTTATTGAATGTTCAGTGTCAAACAACAAAAGATTGGCATTTTCCAATTATAGTGTTATGCTTTTATTAAAATGAATTGAGTCATGGGAATCCTGTTAGGAAAATATGTAACCTTGTGTGACTTTGAGTATAGGGACAATTTTGACCCTTTTCTTCCTAGTGATTCAACTTCTGACTTGGAGAATAGATACAAAATACCTGTGTTTTATCACTACTTAATTCAACAAATATTTGTTTTGTCCTTTTTTGTGGTTCCTTCCATCACATGAAAATTTTATTCTTGAGTTATCTTCCCTATTATGGCCCTCCTGCAGCTTAGGCCATATTAGCAGTTGCTTATCTTATGCTTGTGATTTATATCTGAGTAATGTAAGGTTATGCACAGTACTATTATATTTCTGGTATGTGGAAGGGAAAGCATAGGACTATAAAAAAAGTGATGACTATTTTGTGCTAGTGAGTTTATGGGGAATTTTTGGTGTGTGTGTTTATGTGTATTTGCTTATGTGTGCAAATGTGTTTATGTGAATATCTTCCATCATCTCTAATATTTTTAAAACTTATAGGTCAGAATTTTCCCTGTGACACAATTCCTAAAGTTATCTTTGATTGGATATGCTTCCAATATATGATGTGGCTTAACCTTTGTCACTTATTTTATATTTTCATTCTATACTTACTCCCCAGGTGAATTCATTCAGTCTCATGGCTTTAAATGTTACACATTTGATGATGACTCCCATTTTAGTTCTAGTCCAGCCTCTCTCTTGAGCTACCTATATGAAAATCTTGTTGCATTCTTGATTTCTTCTATTGAATGTCAAACAGGTATTTGATAATAACATGCCCCAAGTGGGATTTCTGATATATCCTCCACAAATAGTCCTCAGTGATATTTTTTACATGATTTCTCATTCTGCACAATTGCAATCACCATTTTCAAGGAATTATTCAAATAATAAATTATCCTCAACTCTTCATTCTTTCATAGCTTATATCTAGGCAGTATATTCTATAAGATTTATTTTCAAAGTATATCTCCAATCTTGCCATTTCTTCTGTTACTATCCTAATCCAAAATGACATTCTGACTGGCTGGCAGAGCTGATTTCTGATCTGGTTTTCCTCTTTCTTCTCTAGCCCTCCTCACCTCAATTCTCCACAAAGCAGCCAAGGTGACATTTAAAAAACATAAATCAGATCATGTCATTTATCTGCTCAGAACCATTCAATGATTTCCCATCACCCTCAGAATGAAGTCCTTACTATGACTGCACAAAGCTCTCTTATCGGTCATGAGTTACCTCTTTGATCTCATCTTGCATCCTCCTTCTTGATCACATTGTTTAGCTGTCCTGGCCTTCCCACAACAAGCTCTTTTCCAAACAGCAACATGACATCCCTCTGCTTAGAACACTATTCCTCCACATCTTCCTATAATTCATGCCTCTAATTTCATTTACATCTTTTTAAATGTCACCTCCTCAGAGAATCCTTATGTGACTAACATAGCTAAAATGTCCACCCATTGCCAACCAACTATTCGCCATTCTTCATCTTCCCCTCAAATTATATATAGTATATAAATCTGTGTACTTATACCTACATATGAATATACTTATATATGAATATATTTATATTAATATTCATTTGTATATAATTAATTCATTTATATATAATTATATATAAATACACGTATATACAAACCCATATACACAAACACATATATCTCCATATGCTAATTTATTATTTTAATTGCTCATATTCTTAGTATGCTTTTCTTATAAAACTCTCTCACATTCTGCAAGATTTTAAATACCTCAAGATATAGGACCATGTCCCTTATCTCTACCTACTGCAGAGATCAGCACATAATAATTAGTCAATAAATGTTTGTCAAATTAAATTGAGTCAATACAGTGCCCTTCACATTTATTACTCATTTGCTTGCATAGATTTTTTTAATTGACTAAGTGATTAAACAGACCATCTTTGCAAGCTTGTGTAAAGTATAAAAATAGTTAAGATAGAAATATAGGCTTAGTTCTCTACTTTCATTCAATGTCAGTCCTTTCTTGGAAAGCTCATTTCAACAAATTTCTCATGAGGCAACTCTTTGTGGTGGATAGAAGATAACTATTTCATTCCTAACTTTAGGTAAAGAAACTGAAAGTATGTATTCATTGTAATATCACACACTGTAAGAGTACAAATGAATATTAGAGCATAACTATCTACATCCACAGAGATGAATGAACTGAGGCTAAGAAAAACTAGCAGAATTTCCAATGTTCTTACAGAGTTAGAAGACTAAAGCTAAAAAGATTAAGTAATGACAATATGGATTTTTTTTTAAAGTCTGTTTCCCTCACACATATTCTGCAACCTTTCCATGAGTCTACTTCATCTTGTTCTCACTTGGGAAGGCAGTTTGCTGAGGGCTGCAAGAGCTGGCACTGAAAATACTATTGATTTGCATGAGGTCTGCAAGATATCCATGCCAACATCAAAGAACAAATTTCAGTTAACCATGCATCTTGTAATAATGGCAATGACTCCCCACTTCTACTATGGCAGGGTTTATGATAACATTTAATTATAATGCCACTTATAATACCCCTGAATTGAACAAGTGTGGTTAAATCAACATTTTTTCCCAGATGTGTTGTTTTCCTTGTTTTACCAACATTGAGTGTTAGAATCCTGTCAATTGGGTGTCAACTGAGTTATTTCTCTTTAAAATAATCTGGAAGGGATTTTAGGTTTGGAAATTTATGAAGATAAAAGAAAGATTGAATCTGAATAAATGTTCATTATGAAATATGTGTGTATACTCTGTTATATGGATTCATATTAGAACAATTAAATATGGCAGCTCTCAGTATCATGCAGAGGGATGCCACTATGTTTTCTTCCTAATTAGAAGCTGGAAAAATTTCTTAGCTGAACACAGCTGAGGAAAGACTCTCTGTTTTTGTACAATCTCAATTTCTACGAACTTTCTTCCTCATGTATGATGACTAAGCACATAGCATACTACAATGAACTATTATTACCTCATATGATATGATTTTTAGAAGATTCTTGCCATTGCTTATATACTTATGCAAAGTTCACTTTAAACCTTATGAAACTCTTTTTTGCCAGTTAAAAAAACTCAAACACAGAACAGGGCTTATTATAAAGATAGAGGAATTATCCCTAGAGCTCTAGGTTAGAAAGTAGAGTCAAGTCTCAGGATAGTTTGAAACTTGGGACTATAAAGCTCTTAAGTATCAAAGCAGGCTTAAAGGAAAGTCTCTCTTTCAAGACATGGTTTCATCCTTTCCTTGACATGACTTAATTCTTCGACTCCTGAGTTTCAAATCTGATCAACAGAGATTAGCTAGCCTCTGTTACTTCTGATTTAAATCACTAAGAGAAAATGGATTGAGCAACTTTAATGAGATACCTGTTTTTGTATCAGTCAGCTATGGCCATGAAAGAGGACTATTAGGGCAAAAAGTATGTAGGGACACAGTTCTTATGTTGAGTATGGAGGGAATTTATCACAATAGAATTGTGGGTGAGATAGACACTGCAAAAGTTGTACACTTCTGGTATGAGTGTCACTAGGCAGCACTTGTGGAGGCTTTGCTTTCCTCTGTTTTAATATTAGTTCTGCAAGTTGCTAGCCACTTATTGAGGAAGGTTAAATTCCATGTGTGTAGTCCACCTTCTTCTTTCTCTCTCTTCTCTGAATACTTAGGGTTCCTTTACCAAAATCTTTGTCTCTATTTATAGATTTTATGTCCATTATTGAGCAGACATTCCTTTGTGGCCTATGGCTCTTATTTCTATGTTATAGAAATAATCTCCCCTCGAAATACTGCTTTTTAAGGTAGGTACTGTGACACACTCCTGTAATCCCAACAACTCAGGAGGCAGAGGCAATAAGATTATAAGTTTGAGGACAGAGGCAGCCTGTTTCAAAATAAAAAAAATTAAAAGTGGGGAATAAAAGGTGCAGCTCAGAGGTAGAACACTTGCAAAGTGTGAATGAGGCCATAGGTTCAACCTCCAAGTACGTGAGGAAAAAATGTTGCTTTTTACTGCTTATGTAAAAATACCAAGTATTGATGGAAAATAATCAGGCATAGTGATTTTGTTTATGTTTATTTCCTATCTCAAGTAGAGGTGCAATATCCTTCAGCAATCCTACCACACATACCAATTAGGTTTAGTGTCTTTCTCTTCAAATAACTATAGTCAGCCTTACTGTCTCTCCTCAAGCCTTCACCATTTCAACAACCTTAGTCTTACATATAACTTCCCTCATAGTTAATTGGGATTATAGGAACAGTTAGTATGCACTTCCTCATCTTTTCGTCATCATAGTTACCACCCCACCTGCATTTATGCTGGTGTTCTGATTATCCTTATTTCATAATGGGTGAGTGTATTCTTGCTCCTACACAAGAGGGACCCTTCCATTTGCACTCTAAATCTATCTTCATACTCAGGGACCTCATTCTTGCTTCATACACTGTCCAGAATCATGAGTCTATCTGTGCTCAACAATTCACCAGTTACTACAGAAGCATGTCCACAATTTCCTATCTTTGTATATACCCTTTTGATTATAGTAGACTTCCTCCTGCCAATACTCAATTTTTCTGTGTTTCTCTTCTCTAAAGTGTTCTCTGTGGTTCCTGCTTCAGTTTTATCATCTTCAGTTCTCTTATCACCTTGATATAATTTTGGTTTTATCCTTGCCACACCACTGAGACATTTGGCATGTCAAAGTTGTCAATGACATCCACATTGCTAATACAATGATTCTTTCTTTTCTTTGTGTGGTACAGAGGGGCTGAACCCAGGGCCTTGCATATACTTTGCTGTACCTTTAATATCTACGTTATTTTTTCATTTTGAAACAAGGTCTTGTTAAGTTGTCCAGGCTACCTCTGCCCTTGAACTCATGATCTTTCTTCCTCTGCCTCTTCCGTCACTGGGATTATAGGTGAGCATCACCACGGCCAGCGATTATAATGATTATTTCTCTGTTCTTACCATATATTAAATGGGTTGAGGTTTAGCTCAATTGGGAGAGTGCTTCAATCCCCAGCACCACAAAAATGGGAGAAGGACCTGGCAGCCCACTCCAAAAACAACCCTGAAACAATCAGTCATTGAAAACCCTATGAAAAGCAGAAATGCACTGACATAGTGCCAGGCATGGCACAGTGTTGGGGCATGTTTCATTTTGTTGTACACAGGGTTGCCGTGAGTCAGACCCAACTCGGTGGCACCTAAAAACAACGAACTATATATTAAATGGGCTGGGATTTAGCTCAGTTGGTAGAGTGCCACTCTGCAGTCTCTGAGGTCCCAAGTTCTATTCCCAGCACTGCAAAAATGGGAGAAGGACCTGGCAACCCACTTCCAAGGCAATCCCAAAACAGTCAGCCATTGAAAACCCTATGAGGGTCGCTATGAGTCGGACACGACTTGACGGCACCTAACAACAACAACAACATATATTAAACTCTCATAAGTCCTGACTGTGGCTAATGATTCCCTAACTATTCAAGCTCTCTTTTCTGGATTTCTATGACAGCCCTTTCCTGGCTTTCAGTCCACTTTAATGGCCACTTGCTCTTTGTCCTACTGTGCTAACTATTCTGATGTTCAACTTCTAAATGTTGCATTGTGTCATGATCCCTTTCTCTTTCCTAAATACTCATTCTTTTTAGGTGAACTCACACAAAATCTTACTTATAGTTACCATGCATATGTCCTTCAGTTTCAGATTCACTTCTCACAATGTGACCTTATCCCACAACACCATGCCAGCATATCAAACTACTTCCCTTCCCCTATGCTTAGATTTCTAATAAACATTGCAAATTTAGATCTGAACTGGAACTCTTGACTGTTGTTCATTCTCATGCAACTCCTCCTATATCATTTCCCATACTAGTAAATACTAAAACCACCCCCTTCTTTGCTTACATTAATAACCCAAGGACAATTCTTAGCTATATCATTCTCTCTTCTTACTAGATGAGATCCACTACCAATTTTTTTGACTATTCTTCCAAAATGTTTCTAGTATGCACTCATTTCTCACTCTGTAATTGTTGCTGTCATTCAAGTTACTGCCCTACCTTGCTGGGTGTCTTTAACAAATATTTTGCTTTCCCTTTTCTTTTTTAACACAGCCCTTTATCTATATCCTGTCCCTATTAAATTCAAAAGAAGAATTTGACAGATAATTTGACTATCCCTGCTGAAATTAAAACCTTCCAGTGAAACTCAGATTGTAATCTAACTCTTCACTCTGATGTATGAAATTCTATATGAAAAAGCCACTGACCAGTTCCCTAAACTCATTTTATATAACTTTACTAAATTTAGTGTAATCAAGGGAAGCAAAAAAGAAAACAGCCCACCCCCACAAGTACACATACACAGACTTCTTTCTGTTCCCAACATATAAACCTTGCTCACGTAGTTGAGTCTGTCTTAGCTTGGGCTTCTGTAAAAAAAAAACAACAACACAAAACCATAGTTGGACAGTTTAAACAATAACAAAAGACTATTTATTTCTCACATTTCTCACATTTCCGGGGTCTTGAGTCTTAGAAGTCTGTGGTCACAGTAATGGACATCAATATCTGATGAAAACACACTTCATGGTTTTCAGAAGCCATCTCCTCACTCTATCTTTACAGGAAAGTAGGAGGAGGTCAGGCTTTCTCTGGTCTACTCCTATAAGAGCATTGATCCTATCATGGGTGCTCCACAAGAATAACAACAACCCTCATGACCTTTTCTAAACTAATTACTTCGGGAAGTTTCCTCCTCCTAATACTGTCATATTAAAGATTAGAGTTTCAAAATTTAAAATTTTTAGTGAACCCAAACCTTCAGTCCATTGCAGAATCTTCCCACTAGTATTTTCAATGTTCTTCCCTTTTAGTTTTGCTTGGCTACTTGTAATTCAGATTTCATCTTTGCTACTATCTTCTGAAAGAAGTCTCCTCTGACCATCCAATCCCTTTCTATCATGTTGCTTCCTTTTAATCAACTGTAAAGCACTTATTTCTTATAATGAAAGCAGTTCCTATCTTATCTGTATGTGTTCAATAAATATTTGTTATTAATGCTTTTGCATGATGCCATTGATATTTTGTAGGACATGGATTTGTTATTTTTTCTATAGTAATAAAAAAGCAACATCTAATTTGATTTGAACTATAGTAATTAAAACACAATATAGAAGTACAATTGAAAATAAAGGAAGGAGCAAATTGAACCCTCAACTGAGTATTTTTGAGGCAACATATAATTAACCAAAGTGGAATAAATGTACTTGTGAGGAAATGGGTGGGAATAAGAACCCATAATGATTAGAGGTCTAAAGATTTTGTTTTAACATTTTATAGGTAGGAATTATACTGGCAAATTATCTTTACTCTTTACTGTCCATGAACTTCAAAGCTCTTTGGTGTCTTCTTTGTGGGAAGAATGAAACTACACCTGTACTTTGCCTGTTTATCTCATGTGTGGCTCTGATGTTAACCCAGACAGATAGACTTTGAGACCTCTAGTCTTATCACCCAACCATCTGGGAAAGATAATAAGATATGTAATGGGGAAACTCAGGCAGTGAACTATGGTTCTCCGAAGAAATGTTCTTAAATTTTACACTATACTCATGAATATATCCATTAGGAGTTTTTAAAAAATAACCAATTGTGGGGCACGCACCTCCCAGTCTGGTCTGAATGTTTAGATGGGTGGTGCAACCACTCACACAGATAAACTAATCACAAGTCACTTGGGACCCTCCAGTGAGGGGCATGACTTCTGCGACCTTCAGGAATGCCAGGAGACTGGAGAAAGGAAAAAGCCTCCAGTGCTTTTGCCTTGCCTGAGGAAAGCAGCTCTTTATTGCCTCTGCCCTGAGAAGGTGTGGGGAGGAACCCAAACAAGTGTTAGCAGCCTAAGTGCTGCAGCTCTGTTGCTGCTTCAGGGGCAGTGGAGGCTCTTCTGCCTCCAATGCTGGGACTGGAGACGGTCCTCAGCTTTGGCCTCTTGGCACTGGGTCAAAGAGGCTTTGTTCAGCTTGTTTGTGGTACATCTTTCTTTGAGAGCACCATCTTGTTGTCCTGATCTCAGTGGTCATGAGGAGAGATGCTGCCGTGTTGCTGGTCAAATCCGGAGAGTATCCTTTTCTTGTTGGTGGTCCATCTGGGATGGAATGGCAGAGCAGACTGGCAGCAAGCAACACCCCAGCAGGAAGCTAGCAGCCAGCAGCACTCAGCAGCAGCTGCAGCAGCACTCAGCATCACCATCAACAGCTGCCTCATGTGCAGAGCGAGCTTTTTTATATAGCCCTTGGGTAACTGCCTCAAGATGAAAATCAGGTGGGGGTGCAAGGGGCTAGGTGCAACCAATTTAGGAATGACATTCAAATAAAGAGTAAAACCAGATGTCACTCCTTGGGCAATCAAGGGGAGATCCTTGATTACCAATCGGGGGCAAGATGAGGGTTGGATAATTCCCTACAATGAGTTAGATAATTTCTATATCTACAGACTTAAATATCTACCAACCAGTGACTTTTTCACCTGTAGCAGAAACATGTGGTGTTTATCTTCCCCAGAAACTATTCACCTTTTCTGATGACAGCATTTCATCTTTCCCCTGAGGAACCATTTCTTTTTCCCACTTCTAGCTTATAGGTTTTCTGTGGAATTGGCTGTCACCAGCTCCAGAGGACATATTTCTTAGTCTGGTCAATAGAATAGCTCATACCCTGGCTGTAGTAATTGACTCAGGGCTAGGCATATAATCAGAGTCAATAAAATAAATTGGGACTTTTGTTGAGGCTGCTGAGAGAAAAATCACTCTTCTGTTTTTCCTTCCTTGTTCTAGACAGAATGGAAGCTTGGGACTGTTACACTGTCTTCCTACCCCAAGGAAAGTGAGAATGCAATTGAATCAGTCCAGAAGACAGAGGGTGATCAAGTTACACCATAAAACTGGCCTCAACCCTAGCCTTTTTTAATGATAGAAAGCAATAAGCTGCCATTTTGGGTCATGTCTTTTTTATTATTTGTGTTAAAAGTATTTCCTAAGACATTTTCTACTTATAGTTCATTTTCCTATTTACACACACACACATTTTTTTTAACCTTGCCTTATAAATTGGGTTCAAGGAAAACAGATTTACTGTCCTGCTCATTTTGATGCCACAATTTTTGTTGACTCGCATTGATTTCCAAGTCATATTTACCATTGTCCTTATGGAGTGTAGCCATGTGACACTATATTATTGAGACCACTGAACATAAAAGAAATACTTATTAAATATGAATATATTTGGGGGAGTTATGTTCATACTTTTTGTGGAGATCATGGCATCGATCTTGAAATGAATTACAAAAAGCCTTCAAAACAAGGTCTTGTCATTCTAAACTCTCATTTCTGATTCAGAACATAAAATTGCTTTTGTGAGGTATTAGAAAGGAAGACAGCTTTTTACAGTTGTTGAAATGAGAGATTCCATTCAATCTGATAATTCAGAAAAGGTGTAGATGAAAATAGTTTGGGGTGTCCATAGAGGGATTCATGGAAGACTGAAGACTTGAATGAGACCTAAAAGGACAGGTAGGATGTGCAGTTGGAGAGGACTCAAGCTACTACTTCTGGTCCGAGGAGGAAAATAATGAAACCTTTGTGTTTTGGAAAATAATGTGATTGAAACAGAGGATGTGACTTGATGACACAAACTATTCTTAGTGTAATGTGCCAAGTCAATCATTTTAAGAATGTGGTTTTGTAAAATCTCAAAACAGTACACTAGAAGTCCCCATTTCCAGTTGACTGTCAACAAACCTGAGGTTTTGTGCAGTTATGTAACCTGCCCAAATTACCCACTTTAGGTGGTGGAGTGATGGATGAAATGTAGCACAAGTCTCACTACAGAGCTTATACTTTTGGAGGGTGCATGAGGGCCAGCTCAGAGACAGCCTCTGAAGTCAGGCTGGGGAATTTGGTGGGAATTATCTGAAACGACCTTTATGGGGATCTTCTACTTGCCTACACAGTGAAGGTTTTATGTTGAGTCAGGGTGTAGGTGCATTTTGAGATAGTATCTATAATAAGGCATCTTCTCTTGGGTCCATGACAACACTCTGATAAAGAAGCATTCTCTAACTGTGAAGTCCACTTTCTTTGCTTCATTTCACCCCAATTTCCCTATGAGCATTCTATCCTCATCCCTGGATACATGCCTCAGCTGATTTCCACAGGTTAGAATAAAATTAGAATTTGAATAAGGAAGTTAAAGTGTATTTTGCATTAGATGTATTTAAAGTCTATTTGTAAATTTCTCTAATAGCTGCAAAGTGGCTTTTTAACGTATCAAGTAATTGAAATTATTTTGTAATGCCAGTCATGTCATACATCATTAAGATCATCCTCCTACCTCTAGGCCGATTTAGTAGTGGCTCAGACATTTCGGCTGCCTTAGTGAGTAAATCTAATTTCTTTATAGCTATCAGGAATGCAACATTAGTTTTGGTTATTCACATGTTCACAGCCTTACCAGCTTTAGAGTTATTTTGTAAAATATGTCCTTGTCTTGATTACCATGGTGTGGGAATGCCAGTCTCTTATAATTTATTATAGATGATAATCTTTTCCCCTGAGATCTGTGTCCCTGTCTTTCACCATTAAATTTAAGAATGAAGATTTGCTAAAAATGTTATCTCATGTTAGGGACAGTGCCTTTGCCTTTAAAACTCCCATTATGTTTTGATTTCTCTGATTGTTTGCATTATCTGGTGCTGCGGTCTTGGCAGTGATTTTGCTTTCTTACATGCTTACTGGTAAAGAGAATGAGTAGGCTGCTAACATAATGCTTCATTTTTGTTCATTTTTATTAGAAATGCTGGTAATATAAACCCTTATCTGTATAAGCATAATTGAATTAAGGTAGATCACAGAATTCAGGGAGACAGTGACCATAGCATAACCCAGAAGAAGCATCAAAATGCTCACTTGAGAAAGTCCAAAGCTGAAGAGAGTAGACACAAGAGTGATAGGCAGGTGCCATTATAGGGCAGTAGAAACAAAGCTAAGAAAAGCCAGATCTGAACCGTTTGACTAATTCAGGGCAAAAGAGAAGCAGAACCTGGACAGGAAGATGAGTCAATATCTAGCACAACAGATCTTTCCTTGTTAGCAAAGAATGCTACGAGAGAGAACAGTGTTGGGCTATGCCTTGATGCTTACAGCTTTTATTTTTACTTGTTGTTTAAATTTCTTCCACTGTCAGAAACATCTACTTCCAGAGATGCTTTAACATCAAGGGATTTATACCACCCTTGATTGAGAACTGATGTATGGTGCTTTGCATATATTATCTCTACTCCTCATAAGAGCCCTCAAGGTAAGTATTTTTACTTCAATTTTACTGATGAGGAATTTGTAACTCAGAATAATTTAGTAAAATTTTCAGGGCTTTACAGCTATGATGTGGCAGAGCTATGATTTATATAGCCAGTTATGTCTGAATCCAAAGCTGGTTTTGTTTTCTCTGAACTCTCTCACTCTGATTCCTTTTTATCTAATGGAATTTCGAGTAATAAAGTCACCTTTCCAGTTGGAATCATAAATATACATGGGAAGAAGACAGAGAGCTTAAAATAAAATGTAGATTTCAAGTACTTTAATCCACTATCCTTTTAGATAAGCTCAGAGAAGCTAAATAACTTTCCAGGTTAGTCATAGCAGTATTGCCAAATCTAGAACTGAAATCTTGGTCTCTAGATTTCTAAGGTAGTAGTATACCTCTGGATGTTAGGTGCTTTGGATATTAGGTACTTAGTATTGACCCTATGAGAATCTGGTGTTTTTGTCATTTATTTTCTCTTTTCTATCATCCTTGGTAGTTTGACACCTTGAATATAGAAATTCATTCACTGACTGGGACCAAACAACTTGACCTTCCTGAGGTTCAAGGGAGGTTTACTTCCAAATGGATATCCCTGTAGGAGTGATTTCCATTAGAGAGGAAATAGGTGAATGCTTGGTGTAAAAATTGACTCATCATGCATGGATGGGCAGTATGTGATTATAGTTTTTGGTTATTGATGCAAGGTAATAATAAATTCTTTTAGCCTCAAGAGATTTGTTGCAGCTTGAGTTCTGCCATGGAAAATTCCATCAGTCTAGAAACAATGAAGTACTGCTCTAAAAGAGATGTGTAAATGATTTTGATATTGAGAAAACAACCCAAAGATTCAGTCATTTACATGGAAATGAGATGAAGCCCTGGAGCTTGGGACCTGGCTATGTTTTGTACATCATCATAAAAGAAACACATAAGATGCCAGAGAGACAAAATGACATTTTCATTGAACCAGTTATAATTTTAAAACTGTTAAGAACAACAAAAATAATATAATTCTCATTTCTGCTTACTCATATTATTTGACCTACCAAACTGCCATTTAAATTCTCTATATCAAGTAGTAGTTCTCAAAATATGGTTACTAGACCAGTAACACAAGCCATTTCAGCATTATCTGTGAACTTAATAGAAATGAAATGTTCAAGATGTACCCTAAATCTTCTGAATCAGAAACCCTAAGGAAGAGGCCAGCAATCTGTATTTATCAAGCCTTCCAGATAATTCTGGTGCCCACTAAAGTTTACGAACCAGTGCCCTAAAGTTGCACCCATTTGCGTCACATTGGGTGAATATATTAGTATTATATTTTCTACGTGTGTCAGGAAGTCGAATCAACCTAGTTCAAACCCAGAGTGTTCTTATTAGCTTTCATTACTAGAAAGGCAAAAGCTTACTACACTAGAACTCTAATAATATTATCATGGGATTTTTTTTCTCTACAGTCTTGGGTCCTTTTTCCTTAGAGTTCTTTGCTTATGAGTCAAGTTCTTTGTACTTAAAAGGAGCAGTAGAAGCTCTTGTTGTTGTTGTTGTTAGGTGCCGTCCGAGTCGGTATCCGACTCATGGTGACCCTCATAGGGTTTTCAATGGCTGTTTTGGGATTGCCGGGGGAGTGGATTGCCAGGCCCTTCTCCCATTTTTGTGCTGTTGGGAATTGAACTCAGGACCTCAGAGACTGCAGCACAACTCTCTACCCACTGAGCTAAATCCCAGCCCAGTAGAAGCTCTAGGCTTACATAATTCTCATGGACCTTTATTTTGATAGCTTCAGTTGAAGTATGGTAGGATTGTTCTCAGTGGCATCTCTTGGGTTACTTGCCCATTTGTGAACTGGTTAGGTCAATTTTGGCCAATTAAATTTGTCATGTTTTCATCTTTAACTACCTGAACCACATCTAATGTGTGTGTAGTAATACCAATTGCCTAGAAATAGAGATCCTGCAGCTGTACCACTGTGGCTTCCAATCCCGTCAGATCTTGGAAGCTAAGCAGGGTCAGCCCTAGTTATTACTTGGATGGGAGACTGCCTGGGAACATCAGGTGCTGTAGGCTTGGAAGAAGGACCTGGCAACCCCCTCCCAAAAATCAATCTGCCATTGAAAACTCTATGAACAGCAGAGAAGCACTGACAACAGTGTTTCACCTGTTGTACGTAGGGTCGCTATGAGTTGGACACCAACTTGATGGCACCAACCTAATAGCAACAACAACAAGAAAGTGAGAAAATAGCACCACCAACAGCACAAAAGGAGCAGGAATTCATTAGGTAATCCTTCTACCAGGTTGTTATGGATCGACATATATTCTCTCTAAATTTATATGTTGAAGACCTAATCTCCAGTAACTGAAAATGTGACCTTATTTGGAAAATGTAATTACTATGATGAGGCCATTGTAGAGTAGGTTGGGCCTGTAATCCATTACTTAATAATCCATTATTTAATAACCCAATATTAAAATATTATGTCTTATTAAAAAGAGTAATTTTCCCAGAGATATGCACATGGAGAAAATCATGTGAAGATGCGGAGTTAGGATTCCAAAAGCCAAGGAAACACCAGAAGCTAAGGGAGTTACTGGGGTCAGGCTCTAACATCTTCAGAGGGAGCATGGTATTTATATCATTTAAATCAGCCACTTTGTGTTATTTTGTGATAGTAGCCTTATAAAACTAATACGAGTCAAGTGCTGATTCCTTCATATAAGATTTATATCAATGTTGTTCAACATTGCTTGTGTATATTAGAACTATTTAGGTTGTATGTTAGTCAGGCTCTCAGAAAGCATGACAAACTTAACCAAAATAACTGAAGAGAAATGACAAAGTTATTATTTACAAAGGTAGGGACCGGGCTATGGGATCCATCAGAAGACAGTGAAGTTTCCAGCACTTCCAGCAACAAATTGGTGTCAGGAACTCAGCTGAGCTAGGAGAAGGAGAACTGAGCTTCCAGGTTTCAGAGTTGGCAATTAAGCCACAAGCCAAAAGAGAAAAGAGTTAAGCCTTTAATCACTTATTGCAGTAATAAAGTCAGGGCTATAAAACAGAGACAGCACTGACTCCCTTGTCCCATTTTTCTGCATGGAACAGCACACTGGCTAGGAATCAGTGGACAAGCACAGACATAGGGGTCTTCTTCCTCTTGAAGCATCCTAGTATAGGCAGTGAGAGGTAAGGAGTATAGATGGCTAGGAGAAAAGTCTAATAGTGAAAAAAAGTATCAATTATTGAGTCAGAGTGGGGAAAAGTGTCTTTAAGATTCCCCTATCCTTCCTTCTTAAGAAGGTCTCAGCAAAGATGCCTGAAGAGTCATCTTTGCAAGGCCTCAGGTAGTAACCAAGGAATGGAAGCATAAGACTGGGAACAGAAATTTGCCAAACCCCCAGGCGTCAAGCAGGGCAGAAAAGAAGAGGAGGTGGGGAAGGAAATGACACATAACCATCACTCTAAGCTTTGAGAAAAGACCAATGCTTGACTGTCTTTCTAGAGATTCTTATTGAATTGGTTGGAAGTAGGCTTAGGTACTGGTGAGTAAATTTTAAATAACGTTTTTAATTGAAATCTCACCTGTACAGAAGAGCAGTTCACATAAGATTTTCAATGAAATATCACACGATGAACTCATCTGTGTAACCACCATGCAAATTAGGAGACAGAACATCACTGGCATTCTGGGGGCCCCTTCTAATCATCAACTTCTAGTCCCCCCTCCCAAAGCAACCACTGTCCTGATAGCTGGCACCACAGATGAATTCATTTGCTTTTTATCTTTTTAATTTTTGTTTTATTTTTATTTTTGCAGTTTTAGCAGACTAAACCCAGGGCCTCACAAGTACTTCAAAAGTGCTCTACCACTAGGCTGCACCCTCAGCTCCTTTTTAACTTTTTATCTGAAGACAAGTTCTCACTAAATTGTGCAGACTGGCCTCTGGCTTTGAACTGGTGATCCTCTTGCATCTGCCTCCCAAGTCACTGGGATTATGGGGGTGCACCACCATGCCTGGCTCTATTTTAATTTATCTACAAAGAATCATATATATTCTTTTCTATCATTGTTCTTTTATTTAAGCAGAATCCATCACATTTAGATATCTATTCCAGTTTGATAGAATAGGACTTGAGCCCATGTTGTCATGTGGCTTAACTATGATGTCAATACTTGCTAATGGAAGAGTTTTTTTTTTTTTTTTTGAACTCTTTCTAGGATGCGCTACTTCATATTTGGGATTTAACTAAAACTTGAGTCTTCAAAAATTAGACAGTTACTGATATAATGTTGTTGTTGTTGTAGTTAGGCGTGTCGAGTCGAGTCCGACTCATAGCAGCCCTCATAGGGTTTTCAATGGCTGACTGTTTCAGGATTGCCTTGGGAGTGGGTTGCCACGTCCTCCCATTGTGCAGTGCTGGGGATCGAACTCAGGATCTCAGAGACTGCAGAGCAGTGCTCTACCAACTGAGCTAAATCCCAACCCCACTGATATAATAGCATTAAGTAAATAATCCTTGGAAGATTTGATATTCTTTATTCTTTTAAGCCAAATATGGTACCATCTATATCAGAAATTCAAAGAAGTCAAACCAGTGTCCCTAAGACAAGATGAATTAGAATCAGACATGAAAAACAACTAACTCTATCCAGAAGTATAGCGTGTGTCTGAAAGAGGTGCTAAATGTAGAAACTTTCTTTCTATCTATCTATCTCTCTCTCTCTTTCTTTCTTTCTTTCTTTCTTTCTTTCTTTCTTTCTTTCTTTCTTTCTTTCTTTCTTTCATAGTGGAGGGTTGAGCCCAGGCTCTTGCACATGCTAGGCAATAACTCTACCACTGAGCTGCACACCAGGCCCTTATTTTATTTTTTATTTTTGAGACAGGGTCTCATTAAATTATGCAGACTGCCTCTGGTCTCAAACTTGTGACCCTACTGCCTCAGCCTCCTGCATCACTGAGATCACAGGTGTGAGCAACAGAACCCACATGGTCTCTTTACTTCTGAGTCGGAGGTTCCAAGAAATTTTCTGTATAGTGATAAGGGCAAGTTGTTCAAGGAATTTAAGTATAACGTGTTGGGTTAGTGGGTACTAGTTAATGATTATGCTAGGTTGAAGTAATTACTGTGATTTTTGTGGAAAGCAAAAAGTTTCATATAACTGAAGAATAGGATACAAACTTCTAGTCATGAGGGGTTTAGACACTAACTTTTTAGACCCTAATTTAGACCCAAATATTTAGACCCTAACAGATTATAAAGTCCTCCAGTGTATGAAAAATATGGCAAAGGATATAGAAGATTTGTTATAAAGACTGATAGTTAATTAATACATACAGTGAGAATAAAGGATGATAATGTAATACGTAACTCAATCAAACCTTATTTAATTTCATGGGATAGGTAGCAATTTCAAATTTTAACTTCAAAGGAGACTTAGTTGATTCTCTTTACAAAGTTGGTGTTGTATGTTGTTGTTGTTAGGTGCCGTCGAGTCGGTATCCAACTCCTAACGACCCTCTGTACAACAGGGGAAACACTATTGTCAGTGCTTCTCTGCTGTTCATAGAGTTTTCAATGGCAGATTGATTTTTGGGAGGGGGTTGCCAGGTCCTTCTCCCAAGCCTACAGCTTCTGGTGTTCCCAGGCGGGCTCCCTTCCAGGTACTAACCAGGCCCCGACCCTGCTTAGCTTCTGAGATCTGACGGGATCGGATGCCACAGGGCTACCGCTGCAGGCCATAGTGTTGTGTGAGTAGGGCCATAATGTCATGCTTAGTGGCTAAAATCCTGGTAGTGCCTTTTTGCAGATAGCAAACACGTTTAGAATTTAGTTTGAAGAGAATGATGTGTGACAAGGACTTCTCGGGGAAGACCCTTTTTTTTGGGTAAGGAATATTTATGAAATGGAATCTCTTCTGCCATATAACTCTAGATAAAGGACAGCTTTGCAATGGCAAGATTGGTTGGGCATAGCAATGCCTCCCTGGTAGAGATCTGTAAACTAGCCAAAGATCACTGCATCCTTTCTTTAAGTTGTTGTTCATAGTCTACCTTGCTTTAATTATACATAAAGTCAAGGTGATGAAGTAAATTCCCAATTGATTCTCTGACTAGAAAATTAATCAGCAAATATAATATTTTCACTGTTCACTGACAACAGATCTTGACTGACTTGCTTTGAATTAGGTAATTGGCTGTAAATCTTTGTTAAAAACAACTACCCTTGGGGTGACAATACTGGCTTTCAATAAAGACTTCCTCCTCCTCCTCCTCCTATTCTTCTTCTCTTCCTCCTCCTCCTCCTCCTCCTCCTCCTCTTCTTCTTCTTCTTCTTCTTCTTCTTCTTCTTCTTCTTCTTCTTCTTCTTCTTCTTCTTCAAAAAGGCTAATATGCCAATGTCTCATGTCTGATAGGATATTCTTATTGTTGTTAGATAGCACCCAAGTCCCCTCGTAGGGGTTTGAGAATTATTTCAGGAGTGGGCTGCCACATTCTTCTCCCATGAATGATAGGTTGGGTATGATAATTTCCAAAATTATTAAGATACTCATTCTAAACAGTCTGCGTATGAAGTTTATAGGGCAGTTTTCCCTAAATATCCATTCTTGAGCCAGTGTAAATCTGTGATGCTACTTTCACTAATCTGTAGCAAATTGAGAATGCTGTCTATCTGATGTAATTATTATTATTTATTTATTTAGTTAGTGATACTAGGAGTTGAACTGAAGGCCTTGTGCTTGCATGCTTTGCAAGTGCTGTATTACTGAGCTGCACACCCAGCCTTTTTTTTTTTTTTTTTTTTTTTTTTTACTTTTTGAGGCAGCGTCTCACTAAATTACATAGACTGTCCTCTGGTCTCAAACTTGCCATCCTCCTACCTCCACCTCCTGAGTTGCTGGGGTTACAGGCATGTGCCACCATGCCTGGCCCAATTATTATTCATTTTAAATGGATCTTCCTCAATATTTACTGTCCTGTGTTTCTGGTTTTAAAATTAAGACTTCTGGAGGTGGTAAAGTAGCTCAGTGTGATGGCACTTGCCTAGCATGTATGAGGTTCTGGGTTTGATCCCCAGCAATGCAATGAAATAAATAAAATTTTATGAAACATCATGATGGTACTTAGTACTGATTGTTATTGATGCTGCTGTTGTTTTTTATTTATGCCATTACTTGAGGACATTTTTAAAAGCTAACAACTTTATGTTGAGCATAAATTAGATTCTTCTTAGAAAATGTTTTCTTATGAATAGTAAATACCAGGAATTCCTATTTTATAAGGTGCAATTCTTGATCAGGAATAGGTGTGTGTATTCTTTATATTTCTACTTTGTAGACTGGAATATTCAAGTGCATTGTAGGACAAAGCGTAAGTAGAATGTATTGCCAAGTTGTAGTCTCAAGTGATAACTTAGGTAGAGTGTCATCTTTTGATTTTGATTCTTTTGATTTCTGTTTTCCTTAAGGAAATGGTTTCCATGAGTATCTCCTCTAATTTCTCATTTGTGACCCCACCTAGACTGTACAAATGGGGAATTGCTATGAATTCGTCTGATTCTTGCGTAGCTATGATTATTATGCATAAATGTGGCTGAATTTCTCCATTTCTCTATTCCATGTGACTTGAATTTGTGAGAATCCAGCCCAAGAAGTGGATTTGACCTTCAAGCCTTTCTTTCTCTCCTGTGGTTATTTTTGTAAATGTCTAGCAGGACCACAACAATACCTGAGATTCATGTTTCCATTCAAAGGGGGAAGGAAGGCTCTCATGCAGGGTTGGAGTAACACTTGGAATTTGAGCTCTATGATGCCATTGTTTCTCATTTATACAGCTGTCTTAAGAAAATTGGGGGTAGTGATGTGTTCTGGGATAGGACTTTGGTATGTCTAGGTTTTCTGATGATGGCTCCACCTAAATAGAGACTCAATTGTAGATTAACAACTAGTATTCTATACCAGGAAAAGTGTCAACTCAGATCTCTTTTTCCAAGCAGAGATTGCTGAAGACATTAGAACAAGTTTCTGAGAATATTTATGTCTTGTTTTATGTCCCGTATTCCTTAGTAAACTCTTTATTTACTCCATTAATCTGTTTAAATCCTTCCCTCCATCAGATCACCATTTACCTAATGAAATTGATTCTCATAGTGTATATTATGCTTCCTTGCAAAGTATTGGTGGAGATTTATGTGTCTCCTAAAGACTGTAAATTCTTTGGTGTGAGAGCTGAATTTCATTTATCTTTGTATCCGTAGCACTTATCACTGTAGCTTCATTTGATAAATGTTCAATGGAATTTGTTCAATGAAGATATGAAGAAAAATGAGTGATTTCATTAATTTCATTGAGTTTGATGGCCATACAATTATAGTACATATCTAATTATATCAGCAAATATAATCACCCTTTCCCCTTCAATCTTAGTCTTGTGAACTGGTAATAGGGTTTGTGTTTTTCAATCTTCATGGGTTTGTGAATTGAGATTTTATGGTTTGAAATTCTCTGGGATAGCCATAAAAGCATCAGTCATTTCCTCTGAGTGACTCTGTAACCCATGCTTTCTCTTATCATTAGGATGCTGTCATATGCCCCCTTTTTTTATTTGAAAGCAGTTTGACACACATTGACACAAGTAAATTAACATTCTCATCTAATTTGACTTTGATAGTAACAGTAAGTTCGTACATCAATGCATAGGCCAATTGACATAAGGACTCAGAATTACAGTATTTTTAAAAATAAATATTAAAAACACAAACATTTTCTTATTTTGTCATAACACGTCTGTTTATTGATTAAATATTCTTTAGCCAAGAGCAGTGTGACAGGCCTATAATCCCAGCAACTTTGGAGGCTGAGGCAAGAAGATTGCAATTTCAAGGCCAGAGCCAGCCTGCATTAATTTAGTGAGACTCTGTCTCAAGATAAAAGAAAATTTTTAAGTGGGCTTGGGGAGCAGCCCAGTGGTAAAGCACTTGCATAGCATGTGTCAGGCCCTGAGTTCAAACTCAAGTACTACAAAAACAAAAATAACAAC
Organism: Pedetes capensis; assembly: GCA_007922755.1. Classification (NCBI taxonomy): domain Eukaryota; kingdom Metazoa; phylum Chordata; class Mammalia; order Rodentia; family Pedetidae; genus Pedetes; species Pedetes capensis. The sequence goes on along the minus strand of VMDO01010172.1, from coordinate 22,843 downwards.
AACAACAACAACAACAACAACAAAATATTCTTTATGTGTTTAGTCAGTCCCATGCGAATCATTTTTCAGAAACAAAAGTTCAGCATAGAGGGAATCCTGATTTCTATTTTTAGTGTCTGTAAATAGCAATACATACTTTTGTTTTGTATGTGTGATACTGGGGATTGAATCCAGGATCTTTTGCATGCTAGGCAAGTGTTCTACAACTGAGCAACATCCTAAGCCCTTGCACATGCTACCTCTGGCTTGGGACTCACTATCCTTCTGCCTCAGCCTCCACTGTAGCTGAGTAGTTTGAATTATAGACACTGTGCCCAGCATTCTTTTTAAGTATATCGAAAGTAAAGGGAAGAAATCTGGAACCAGTTACCTCCTTACCATCAGTAACGACGCCTTTGTTAATTCAGAAAGGGATGGCTTTAGTTTTTTGTTTGTTTTATTTTTGAGCATTTGTTTTGTTTCTACTGTATTTGCCAGTGCTACAATTTATCAAGTTTAAGCAATTGCTTTAGATAATCAGCCTGCAGTCGTAGCACTGTGGTGTCTGATCCCGTCAGATCTTGGATGCTAAGCAGGGTTGGACCTGGTTAGTACTGGGATGGGAGACTGCCTGCGAACACCAGATACTGTAGGCTTGGGAGAAGGACTGGGCAACCCACTCCCAAAAACTCAATCCACCATTGAAAGCCCTATGAATAGCAGAGAAGCACTGACAATAATGCTCCACCTGTTGTACATAGGTGTCACTATGGTTTGGATATCGACTCGAGGGCACACAACAACAATTAGGTAATCAACCCTGAATCTTCACATTTCCCTCTCTTCATATGGCTTCCCATTTATGAACCACATAATGTTATTTCTCTATAACCTAATTTCCTTGTCTACAAAGTGAAAGTTTAGAATAAAATTTCCTCCAACTCTAATAGAGTATGAATCTATGAATATGTATTATTTTCCTTTTAATCACAACTAGTTAATTTAAGCTCCTAATTATTTTATGTAATTTAGTTAGCATCATTGTCAGGTTCGTGTCACTGAAATTTGATAATATGATAAATATGGCCTCTAACACCTTCAACAAATTCAAGAATGTGACCAACATGACTGGTGACTGATAACCAAATCCTGCAGGGGATTGATTCATGAATTGCTACTTTTTGGCCATGGTGCTTCAATCAATTATGCCTATAATAAATTTTATAAGCCTCTTAAAATGTACTTTTGTACTTTATATACAAGTATCAAGAAAGGATTCTCAAATGCTTTCCTTGAATTCAACTCTAGTATTTATCCATCATTGTTAAGATATAACCATCCTTCAACTATACAAGAAAATGGAATGAAATTAGATTGATATTTTTCATTTGTCATTATTCATGTTTTAATAAACTAATTTCTGCCTTTTAATAACTGCAAACCACTATATTATAACATTATATTACCAATCTTTCTAGAAATTATATAAAACTTGCCAGTGAGAAATTTATACAACCTGCCTTATTTGTTTTGGGGCTAGGAAAGATATTAATTTGCCCATCTCAAACTTCTTTCATCGTTCTCATTCTATCTGATTCTTCTGAGAACCAAGACATAGCTCATGTAACTCTTTACCTCCCTTAGCATCCCAAGATGCAGTCCTTCTAAGGCTGAGCATGAGATTTTTACAATATCTTTCAGCTTTTCGTTCACCTTGGATTTCTGTAACTATTTGCCATAATTAATTGCATGTCATTTTCTTCATTTGAGAAAACTAAAAGGGTAGGAGTTGTACATTTCTAATTAATATTCATTAACAATCCCCATTAGGACAACTGACTCTATGGAAATCTATTTTCTTCATAGGTTTTACAAAGCAGCTATAGTTTTGTTGACAGCTAACATACTCTATATTTTGTCTCTCAGTTGATTGTATCACAAATTATTGTATGCAACCATCCTGGTTTGTCATTTCCATCTTGCTGAGGGACTTCATAATTTCATGGTCAAAAGTCCTTTTCTAGCCTGGCACGGTGGTACACTCCTGGAATCCCAGCACTTAGGAGGCTGAGGAAGGAAGATTGACATGAATTCCAGGCCAACCTGTGCTACCCTATAGGACCCTGTCTCAGAAAAATCAAAACAAAACAAGGACATTTCCTAGAATCTAGCAGTCCTCTCACAATCATCTTCCTTCTAGTGTTATCTGCTATGGAGTCCCTCTTAAAACCAAAACATTTAAAAAATTTCCTATTCCAAAATCCATAATAGCTACTTGACAGCCAACATTCACATCTTTATATACTACAGCTTAAAAGTAAAATTGTTCATTTTATTCACAATTGACTTTATTTTCAAAATACATTTAAAATTCTCTTTTATTTCACCAGCCAATATTATTTTCCAGGTCAGAATCAGTTTCGGTAGAAAAGGGATTCTCAACCTCTGTACTACTGACTTTTGGGGCTGAATAAATTCTTCTGGGGGATGCTGTCCTGTGCATTGTGGAATGCTTAGCAACATTCATGGTTTCTAGCCACTAGATGTCAGAAACACCTTCTTCCAAATATGACATTGATGCCAGACATTGTCAAAATGTCCTGCTAATGGTATAATCACACTGCGTAAGAACCAGTATCTTTTACTTGATTCTTTTTCTCTCTAGAAGCTGAAATCCATAGGCAAGAGCTTGCCATTGTCTGTCTTTCTCTGTCTTGCCATTGTCTGTCTTTCTCTGTCTCTCCCTCCCAGTTTCTCTTTCTCTCTCTCTCTCTCTCTTTTCCCCTGCCTCTCCCCACCGTTTTATTTTTATTTTTGCAGTACTGGGGTTGAACCAAGGCATTGTGCGTACTTTGCAAGTGCTCTACCACTGAGCCACACGCCCAGCCCATTTTTTACTTTTTATTTTGGGACAGGGTCTCTTTAAGTTATACAAACTGTGTCTGGCCTTAAACTTGTGATTCTCCTGCCTCTGCCTCCAGCGTCACTGGGATTACAGGCTTGCACTACTGTGCCCAGAACCATTGTCCTTTCTCAAGTAAGTCTTCTAAACACCACTCTTCTCTGTTCTGATGAGGAGATGACATACAGTAATATTTCATCATCCTTTTCTTCCTTCCGGTCAAGGGAATATAATAAAATATCTTTCCTCTCATCTCTTATCTCTCCATATATCTCCATTAGGCTTCTGCCCTCAGGCAAATGGAGTTTATAGTAATGTACATATTATTTAAATACAAAGCTACACCATCACTTCAGGACATACTTGGGATTTTAAATTGTGATAAAATAGTATTTGCCTCTGGGCAATGTATCTTTTAAAGAGTTAAACTGAAAAATACTACTATTATGTGCTTATAAACAAAGATGAAATGAATGATAAATACAATGCTATGAATGTTTGAGCAATGTAGGCAACAACCTTTGGTGTGACATTCAAGTTTATTAGACAGATAGGATTTTGCCTAAACTTTAAGGAAATGTAAGATCAGTTATAAAAAAAGAGAGTGAGCCAGTCACAATTGGCATAACTGTGAATAAAACCACAAAACTTTGCAAAGTATATGGGGAAGATTGCATAGTCTATGAACCAGTTTAATTGGAAAAAAATTTTTAGGGAAAATGGTAAACATTTTCTTGGAGGTGTATTAGTTTTCTATTTATTCCATAATAAATTATCTCAAACTTAATGGCTGAAAACAGCACATAGTTATGTTCTCACTATAATGTATGTTGCAAACCTCATTGGGCTAAATTCAAGCCATTGGCAGTCTGGGTATTTCCTTGGGAATCTAAGGAGAAATGTTTCTGTCTCTGTCCTAGCTTTTAGGTACCATTTCATTACTCAGCTCATGCCTTCCTTTTTTCATTTCCAAAGATAACTATAATGGACATAGTACTTTCCTTGCCACCATCTTTGTGGTCTCCTTTTCCAGTAAAGCTGATTTTAAAGACTTAAGTGATTAGATTGAATACATCCAACTAATCCAGGTGAATTTCCCTATCCCAAGTTCCTTGACTTAATCACATAATCAAAGTCCTTTTGCCATACAAATTAAAATATTTATTTGTTCTAGAATTACTACATATATGTCTTTGGGATGTGGGCTATTATTTTGCATGGCACAGATGGATTGGCTAAATGTAGAGTACCTTGAATAACTAACTACTTAAATTAATTGCAGTTAAATCTCTAGGGAAGGGAAGGAGGAGCCACTGAAGGGGATCCAATTGCATAAAAACCTCAGATCATCACTATCATCACACAAGAAAATGTCTCAATTTTTCCAGTAGCCTTCAAGTTATTTCTATTTCTCCTTTTGTTTTAACATTTTTGTACCATACAGTTATTTTTTCAACACCCGGGGCCACCATTCAGTGCCTATGCTACCAATTACAATGAAACAAGGACCTACCAGTGCCAAATTTTCTAATGGAAATTTTGACATCCTCCTTGTTTATGTTCTTGTTGGGAGAAGGATCCAGGGACCCACTCCCACCCACAAAAAACAATCAGCCATTGAAAACTCTATGAATAGCAGAGAAGCACTAACAATAGTGTTTCACCTGTTGTACATAGGGTCGCTATGAATCAGATACCAACTCAACAACACTGAACAACAACAAAAACAACCTTGTTTCTGTGTTATAAAGCAGGTTTGAAAATAAACCAGGGCTAAAATAACCAGTGAAATGCCTGGGACAAACGTATTAGCTCTAAGTCACAAGAAACATGTAGCCATGGATAAAGCAGAAGATCATATGAGACATTTCTGCATAAAAAATAAGGATAACTGACTGGTCAGAGGTTAAAGGAGTAACACTGGAAAAGAAAGCCAGGCATAGTATAAGGGACGAAAGTTGAAAGTTGAGCCCAAGTCTGTCTCAGCCAGAAATCCTCTCGGATTCTCTACTTAAAATACGAGTCAATGACTTCTCTAAATATGGTTTGTCTAAGTCTTGATCACTTGTGATTAGCATTTCTCCTAATACATACAAGGCCATGAACTCTTCTGATAGAAGAAACATATAATATTTTATACACAGTATGCAAATGACTTGCAATTTCTAACTGAAGAAAAAATTTAAAAATGCAGAATCCCAGGTCAGCCCAACCTGGTATAATAGGATCTCCAAAGATATAGATCAGGGAATTTTTAAAATATATGTTTCCTAATATCTCTAAGGGGCTGGGATTTAGCTCAGTTGGTAGAGCACTGCTCTGAAGTCTCTGAGGTCCTGAGTTTGATTCCTAGCATCACAAAAATGGGAGAAGGACGTGGCAACCCACTCCCAAGGCAATCCTGATACAGTTAGCCATTGAAAACCCTATGAGGGTCATTATGAGTCGGACATGACTTGACGGCACCTAACAACAACAACAACAGCAACAATAATATCTCTAAAGAGACCCTAGCACAGCTAAATACATATGTATGGGAACAATAGACATGTATTTGTGTTCTCATTTCACAACAAGTGAAATTGGATTCTGACAGTTAACATATTTTTCCTTTGAAGTCACCCATTTGATGAATTAGAAATCCTCAGCCTAAATACCTGCAGCCCACTTACCTGAACACCGTAAAGTAGAGTTGAGGGAAACATGCAGTCACCAATCTTCTGGCCAATGAAATGATTCATGCGAAGAATTTCTCCCTTGCCCTAGACAATTTTGATTTTGGCATTAAAACATAGCAAAAATGAAAATATGTCACTCCAATGCCTAAATAGATTTATTCTTTCATTTGCTCCCAAGTATATATGGATAGTTTCCTACCTCCATCATGAGGAACATACATGCACCTGATCTAAAACCGCTGGCCTCTTGTTTTCCTCTCTAACTTCACCTCCAAATTGGTCCATTGTGCTTGAAATGTATGACATTCATGACTTTCCTTACACCTATAATACATTTTCTAAAATCATTCCAGAAATGGAAATATGATTAGAGTGGTCCATTTGAAATGTCAGAGGTCTTTCTACTTCATCTAAAAGAAAACAAGAATGTTGACAGATGTGCTCAGAGATTATGAGAACTGAAGCAGAACTTCTGAAAGCCTTATAAACTATCTCAGATATTTAATCTTTCACATTCCATAGTTTCTATTTGAGTGATATATTGTAAACAATGCAGATACATATGTAAGGAAGTACAATTTTTTATCAGTCATACCAAAATTCTGTTTTATTTAATGCCTCTACATTTCCTTCCTAGAATTTGCATGTTATAAACAGAAAACTTACCACATTGTACTTTACTACTGGGAAACAAATTGGTTAAAATTCCAGAGTTCTTTGAGGAATAACTAATCAATGCATTCAAGAAATATTTTTTCTGCCTCTATTTGGCAGACAGACATTAGATGGCCTCCATGATCTTCACCTCTTCTGTTCATGCCTTTATGTGATCCCTTCTTGAGTGTGGGAAGAATCTGTAACTTGCTCCTAATCAATAGGATATAGCAAAGACAATGCCATATTATTGGATTGGGCGATGATGTGATTATGTTTCATATGATGAAATATCTCCCTGGCTGTGAGTGAAGAAGATGTGATCATTTTGAAGAACTGCACATGGTAGGGAACTATGGAAAGTCCCTGGAAGTGAATGCCTGTGGAATAACATAGTAAGGAGTTTCTGGATTTCCAGATCTCTGACAAATCACTTCTGAAAACTTCAACCCAGAATTACCAATAGGTATGATCAAAATTTGTCTAAGATAATCCCCTAGCCAAAGGAACATGAAAATGATGGGTTAAAAATAGAAAACCATTTTAGTAATACCTGTTTCAGTACAGCCAAACACCAACAGGAAAATCTCAACCCCACTGTCATGGTTTCAGTGGGCCTGAGAAGGTTGCTGATCTTTCACCTCCCACCTGGGGAAAGCAGGATACGCTGATTCCCCTATCAGGATGTTGGTGGTGGGATGAGCAGACAGCTATTCTCCAATCCTGTTTCCAGGGGAAGATGATAATATTTTAATGCTCTTATTCCCTCCCAATCTTACCATGCAGTGGCTGTTAGTGGCATCTTGCATAAGCCTGAACCTATCTCACTACCAGGCAGTGAAATTAGAAAGGTTATCCAAAGTGAGGTTAGTTTTGCCTTGGTTTAATTTCTGCCTGCCCTCGATATATTAGAGGGGAACACAGAAAGCTGATTCTCTGTTCCCATCCACATAAATGAGACTGAAAAAAGACACATGAATTGGGACTTTTAAATATGTTACATTATTTTCACCCCTGCCATCTGTGGGGCCCAGTGGGATGCTGAATCTCCCCATATTCCAGCAGAATGAAACTGTCCCAGACCATATAAAGTAGGACTACTTGGCACTGTGTTCCCTCAGGACTATGTAAGCAGGATCTGATGGGGTGTAGAGCCCCACCTCCACCTGCCATTGCTATGTGTAAGGAAGTACGAGGAGGTAGGTGAGCTGCCACTCTGCTTGCCTCATGCCTTAATCTGATGTCATTGAGCACCACGAGAGAACTGAAGACCACCAGAGGACTTAGCTTCTGCCCCTATCCCGAAGCAACAAAGAAGTGTGAGCCAGTTTTCAGATTCTTCCCTATCTGTGGAGCCTATCAGGAAGATCAACTACTATTCTCTTTCAGGTACAATGAGATGGTAGAAGTTGGTACTCCAACTTCTGTTGTAAAGTCATCAGCAAGACTGAGAGGGAAACTGAATCTTCATCCCACCTGCATGAAATGAGATTCTGTGCTTTGGCACTCAGCTTTTCCTTGGGTAGTGTTGACGTGCCCAGTAAGGACTTAAACATATATGTCTGCTCAGTGCTCACACTGCATCTCAACAGGGACATTGTCTGGTAAATAAAAATACTAAATAAGATCATTAGTCTCATGATATAGTATCCCATGAGACCAGGATATAATCAAATCACTCATAATAACAAGAACCAGGAGAATAAAAATCTAAATGAGAAATGAAAATCACCAGATGTCAACACTGAGATGAATCAGATGTTGGAAATGCCTAATTAATATTTTAAAGCAGTCATCATAATAATGCTTCAACAGTGATTACAAATGCTCTTGAGCCAACTCAGAAAATAGAAAAACATCAACAAAGAAATAGCAGTTAGCAAAAAACAAATGGAATGTAAGGAAGTGAAAAATATAACAACTGACATTTAAAATAATAGTGTTTTTGTTGCTAGGTGCGGTGGAGTTGGGTCTGACTTATAGAAACCCTATGTACAACAGAACAAAAAATTATCTGATACTATATATACCATGCCCAGCACTATTGTCAGTGCTTCTCTGTTATTCATAGGGTTTGTGATGGCTGATTGTTTTGGAAGTGGGTTAACATGTCCTTCTCCCAAGCCCACAGCACCCAGTATTCCCAAGAGGTCTCCCATCCAAAGACTAACCAGACCCACCCAACCTTGCTTAGTTTCTGAGATCTGACAGGATTGGACACCATGGTCTATAACCTCAGTAGTGGAGTGGAGGTGACAAAAGATATGATCAGCAAACTTGAAGATATATCAAGAGAATTTACTGAATTCAAGCAATATAAAGAAAATAGATTTTAAAAATGTCTCAGAGACCAATGGGACAATTATATTAGAACTGCCATTTGTATCATTAAAGTTCTGGAAACAGACATTAGAAAGTGGGACTGAGAAAGTATTTGAAGATATAAAGGCTGAAAACTTCTCCAGTTTGGTGAAAGACATAAACCTACAGATTTAAGAAGTGGAATAAATCCCAAATAGGCTAAATGTGAAGAAATTCATCAGAAGACATCATAATTAATCTTTTAAAGGACTAGACAAGAAAAGAAAGTAACAGATGGAAATGGTATATTATTTGCAGGTAAAGATCAATTCCAATGATAGTGGATTTCTTATCTTAGGTCATGGAGGCCCAAAAGAAGTGTTATAACATTTTTTAAGTACTAGGGGAAAAAAGAATTATTAACTGTGAATTCTATCCTTCAGGAAAAAATGGAAAGTACAAGCATTCTCAAACAAAGAAAATCTAAAAAAAAGTGCTGTTATAAAATTAATCCTTAAATAAGGACCAAATAAAGAATTTTAAAAAGAAAACAGTAACAACAGAAGGCTTGGGCATTCAAAAAGGAATGAAGAACTTCAGAGTGGGTAAAAATAAAGGTAAATCTAATAGGCTATCCTCATGAGTTTTCAAAATCATGCTTGATGGTTGAAACAAAAATTATAATTGTCTGATATGGTTTTCAATGTATTTCAGAGAAACAATTAAGACTATTATATTTTAAAAGTGGGCAGGGTAAGTAGATCTAAATGGAAGTAAAATTCTACCCTTAAAGTGCTAAAATGTTAACAAATTGTGTTAAGTTATGTGCATGTACTTTGCAAAGCCCATAACAATGTCTACAAAGGCAATGTAAGGTAACATACTTAAAAGCACTATAGCTAAATAAAAATGAAATCCTAAAACATGTACCATTACATCATAATAAAATAATAAAAAAGAAACAAAGGAAGCAAGCCAAAATTAAATAATGGTGTCCAAGGTAGCCCTTTGTTGTTGTTGTTGTTAGGTGCCGTCAAGTCGGTATCTGACTCATAGTAACCCTCATAGGGTTTTCAATGGCTGACTATTTTTTGGGATTGCCTTGGGAGTGGATTACCAGGTCCTTCTCCCAAAGGTAGCCCTTAAGAGGTCATAATTACCTTTCAGATAAATGTTCTAAATGCATTAATTCAAAGACCAAGACAGCACTTAGAACTAATACATGTGTGTATGTGAGCATGTATGCACACACACACAAAATTGGATCCAACAATATTGTGTCTAAAAGAAATTCACTTCAAATACAAGAACACAGATAAGTAAAGTAAAATGGACATACATGAACATTTTTTACACAGAAACAGAAATAGTTTTCTCTTATCAGATAGAATAGGCTTCAGAATAAGGAATGACAAGGAAGACATTACATAGTGGCCAATGGATCACCCCCCAAGAATGCTTAGCAATTTTATATGTGTAGCATCAAACAACAAAGCATGAAAATATATGGAACAAAATCTGATTAAATGGAAAAGGATCAAGAAATTTTCAGCAGGACATTGTGGTATACTCTTGTAATCCCAGCGACTCAGGAGGCAGAGGCAGGAGGATTGCAAGTTTGAAAACAGAGGTAGTCTGTGTAATTTAGTGAGAACCTTTCTCAAAAAGTTAAAAAAAATCTCTTATTCCTTCAATCATCTATTTTCACCCCTCCACACTCCCCATTTGTTCTAAAATTAGTATTATTGTTTTATTGTCTTTTAATTTCTTCCAAGTGTGACACTTAGAATGTGTAAACTACAATGATTTAATAGTTGCATAATGGGTATAGCAAATGACTTTTTACTATGTACCCTACCAACACTAATAAAAAAACCAAAAGGTAGAATCATTGATCTTAATGTGCATATCTTTGACAATTATTGAACTTATTTGTTTTCTATTAGTCCAACACACTATCTATAAATTTTGTCACTTAACAATCATTTCTCTCCCTCATAAATCTGATGTTCAGGCAGGGATTGGTAAGGGAAGCCTGTTATGCCCTATACAATGTTGTTATTATGAATGTCTTTAGGGATTGGAGGATATTCAAGTTCAAGATTATAGTGGTGGGCAGTTGGTGTTGTTTGACACTGGAGCTCAGCCGGTGGGTTGCAGGTTGAGTGCTGCAGTTCCTGTCCACATGGATTTTCCCACCTTATTTTGGCTTCTTCCAGGAATGGTAGTTTGGTTTCATGATACAAGTCTTCCCAAGGAACCAACAGAAACTTGTGTTTTCTTTTATGATCCAGCCTCAAAATCTCATAGTATCATGTAGACCATAGTTACAAATGTACCCAGATTCAAAGAGTGATAATGTAGATCCCAATTCTTGGTGGAAAAACTCTCAACATAACATGTAATGGGAGATGTTGTTGAAGCTATTTCTGGAAAATATATGTCACATTTAGATTTTCTTTCTTAATGACAGTGGATTAGGCAATTTGCTATAGGAAATATCCCCGAATCTGATTTATTTGGCAGACTAATTATTTCACAGTCAACTTTCAGTCTGATCTGAGGTGAGGGGGAAAGGAATTTTGTTTCTGTCTGCTTATGATTGTTTAAGTGGAGGTTTATGAGGTCATTTAATATGTACAGTGACTTTTATATTCTTCTTAATTTCCCTTATTTTTCAAATTTGTATTGTTATAAATTGATAGGGAGATGATGTAAGTTTTCCCCTCAGCTCAGTGATCTAGAGGCTCAGGTGATTGGAGGAGAAGAAACAGGAGTTATAGGGACTCACATGAGAAGATCACACCAAATCATGAGTTTGATAAAATTGATGTATCTGGTGCTTATTCTTTGTATATCATGAGATTCTGTCTAGCCTCTCCCTCACTGCTTGCCCCTCCCTCCCTCCCTCCTCTCTTTCTCTCTTTCTTTCTTTCTTTCTTTCTTTCTTTCTTTCTTTTTTCATTCATTCTTTCTTTCTTCACTGAGGGTTCAGTCTAGGGATTCACCACTGAGCTGTACCTACAGTCCCTTTTTTTATTTTTCATTCTGAGACAGGGTCTCACTAAGCTATGCAGGAAGCCTCTGGCCTTTAACCTGTGATCTTCTTGATTTGCTGGGATTATGGGCATGAGCTATGGTGCCTAGATGTGTCCAGTCTCTTTCATAGACATTTTAGACTAGAGTGGTTCAGAGTATACCCTGCCACCCACTGGTTTTTTACTTGGTGCAACCTTCATAACCCTCCATCAGTAATGGTGAGCGAGATTCTGCATACATACCCTGTTTTATCCAGGGATCACCTTTTGCTTTCTCTCTTCTAAATTAGAGTGTACTGATTTTTTTTCTGACTCTCTTCTATATATTTTACTGACTGTCTACTACTTTCCAGAAAGATGACATGAAAAGTATACTTAGTATCTTTTTTTGAAATGCAGAGCCTGGTGGCTCATACCTGTAATCTCAGTGACGCGGGAGGTAGAGGCAGGAGGAACAAAAGTTTGAGGCCAGAGACAACTTGTGTAACTTAGTGAGACCCTGACACAAAATGAAAAAAAGGGCCAGAAGTGTAGCTCAGTGGTAGAGTGCTTGCAAAGCATGTGGGAGGCCCTGAGTCCAGCCCTCAAATACCACAAAAATAAATAAGTAGATAAATAAATGAAAAAATAAAAATTCTTTGATAGTTTTCCAACATCACATGAACAAATTCAATTTCTTTTAAGTTACTTGGGAAAATGATCATATGGAGATGTGTGCTAAAATTTGTATCTAATCTTTACTTTTGTAAAGGAAATTGCATCTATTTCTTTTAAATTTCTTTAGATTGAATGTTCCATATCTCCAACATGTTGCAGTAATATTTTCACAAGTTCACTAGTATGTAGCATATTATGTTGACTTGAGCATGTGTTTCTTCTAGCTTTTCTCTTAGTTTAGCTGTATAATAGTGGTTTTCACCTGAGCTATTGTTATAAGCATCGCCATCTCTGCCACAATTACACAACCATGTTGGATGCAGTTTGGTGCTTATCAGCCTTTTTCCCCCCCATTATCATCCCCCTGTAATGCCTGAGCAATTTTAGACATTTTTTTCTTTATTGGCATCCCCAACATGATGTTTTAATATAATGATACTCTATAATTGGTTATATATTTGGCTCCCTTTGCAGGGCCACAAGCCATTGTAATTCTTATATTTTTTCACTCCCCAGAACCAATTTTTACCTCCCTGGGGATACTGTTGTCCACACTGAGAATGTGGTATAATCTATGTGGTAGGGAATTCAGTGCATATTTTATACTAATATTTATAAAATTTTATTTTTGTGTGTATGACTTGTCATTTCTCTGAGTACAAATTAACATAAAACTATTTTGCTTATACAAAGTGCTTATGATTCTATATTCCAAATGCCTAGACAACAAATATTGCCCTTTACCCCTTCTTTTGATTTATTTGCCCTGCCACCTCCTTTGCCACACACACTTCTATATGCCTAAACCATAAGAAATGTTTAGTGTCTGAATGCTGAAGGACTGACACTACATCATGCCAATTGCAAAGGGATTTTCAAGTAATCACATTTTATTTTTCTTATTGACTACATAATACCTCTGGAACCAGGTTCAAAGAAATACAAAGCTCCTTAACTCTTTTGAAGTGATTGGGGTAGGGTTCTTGTCAAATATCTTACACAAGTCTTGTTTCTGTGTGTAATAAAAGACTAGTTATGCCCATAGAGCTAATTTCCTAAACAGTGAACATTATTAGCATAAATTTAGAACACAAGTTTATTTACAAACCAGTGATTTTCCAGATGTTGTGGGAGAGGGGATTTGAGGAGGAATAATCTGTAGATGAGGAAACTGACTCCATTTCACCTTTCTTTGTTAACTAGGTGTGAAGTTTGCTTTGTTTGATTTACTTTTTATTTCCTTCTAGATTTGAAGTAAGAAATTACATTTAGGCTGTCAAATGCTACTAGCAGAAAGCATTATAAAAGATCTTGATGACTTTGCTGCTATGAAAAATTTTCCAGGGAAATAGACCACATATTCTTTACATGTTGTTTGATGCCTTCTAATTGTGTCCAACTCCTACACAATGTATGTAAAAACACTTCTTAATGATATATCACATTTAGAATTTGGATTTCACAAACTACTAAAAATTTAAAAGGGATTTTGTGAATCCATTAGGGTTTCATGTTTTTATTCATTCGGGTAAAAGCATCAGTTACCATAAATAGAACAAAAATATTTTCTATCAACACTATTTCAAACGGAAATCAATGACATCAACAAGGGTGGAAATGGTATAATCTCAGAAGAAAAGATAGTAAAATTAATATGCTTAGTTTAATTTAGAAAATGACTACGTTTCTTATTTCATAGTGATCTAATGAAACTTCACTCCTACAAGAATAAGCCTTTCTTAACTTTTAGTCTAATATGAATAAGGGTTGATAGACTGTCAGGTACAGATTGAGTATGTCTTATCCAAAATGCTTAAGACCAGAAATGTTTTGGAGTACAGATTTTATTTGTTTGGATTTTGGGATACTATTTGTAGACATATTATGAGATATCTTTGGGATGGGACCAAAGTTTAAACATGAAAATCACTGTTTCACACACCCCATATACACATAAACTGAAGGTAATTCTATACAATGTTTTTAATGTGCCAGTATTTTGAAGGCAACCTATCACAAGGTGAAGGATAGAGCTTCTCACTTGTGTTATTGTGTAAGTGCTCAAAAAGGTTCAGATTTGGGGGCATTTCAGATTTTTGGAATAGAGATTCTCAAAACCTGTTACATAAATAGCTGGAAAATCCAATTTTTTTCTTCTCACTTTGCCTTGACTAAGATCAGCTTACTCCAGTAACCAGTGATGATTTCATGCAGGTGAGCCATGTTGATTGACAATCACATAAACCTTTATAATAGCAATAGTCATCTTAATGATTACTTAATAAATACCATTTAGGTTATTAACACAATCTTTCAGAACATGAGACTTGTGAGGGAAATTAGTGTCATGTTTTATTCTATTATTTAAAAAAAATGCTTGGCAAACAGCATTGACAGTTAAGTCAATGCTGAAAGGGTTAACGGGATTAAGTTCAATTTCATTTAACTTCTTGATCATCACTATAGGTTAGGTGTGACCCATCCATATTATAAAAAGATGCTTCTTGGGAAAAGAAAGTATCTAGGCTGTGAAAAATAAGTAGCTCTGTAATATTATCCATATACAGCTATATGTCTGTGGCCTTAAATATATTTTCTACCCCTGAGCTTTCAGGTGTTACTGTGCTGATTTAAAGGAAAATCTGGGCCAATTATGATAAATATCTCTCAAGAACTGAACTTATAATAACCCAAAGAAAGTCCACTCTAGGCAAATTTGTTTCACTATCAGTGTTAAATGAGGTCTTGTTCAGATTTCTCTCCTTTCAAGGATCAAACAGTAGAAGTTCAAACTTAATTGAACTGCTTTTTAAAAAATTTTAATCAAGTGTTACCTCAGCAGGCAACAGATGGAGGGAAAGCCATCTGATATCAGTTCAGTAGCAATGTGCCTAATACACAATATGAAGCACAGATGTTTATCCGGAATGTCCATGAAGTTGGAAAATCAAAACTTAGAAGAAAGATATTGAGTTCCAAAACCTCTCCAATGCCATATTGTAAACAGGGAGGACAGCCTTGAAGGGGTAGTGTTAACACCTGACTCTCACAATCTTGTGGTAATAGAGGATCCAAAATAGTGCTTGGCTTGGCACTAAAACCTCAAGTCAAACATGTAGGTTATTTGTTTTTTGTTTTGTGTTGTTTTTGTATATTCTGAACAATATTTTCAGTGCTTATGTTTTTGTGAGAAATTAATTTTTCCATGTCTCTTGCGTTTTATGTCTAACATTTTATTTTATATCTGGTGAATTATATGATGAAAATCCAAACTAATTCCCAAATGTCTTTCAAACCCCTTTAAAAATGTAGGTGTTCTAGGTATCTTATGTCACAATCACCCTTGGGAATCTTGTTTTTCCCCTTAATGGTAATGAATAGTTTTCATTTGTTTACTTGTATTGATGGCATAGCATTTTGTATTCCACTTTCTCTAGAGAGTTTCTCACTCAGTGAACAGTGAAAATGTTGAGTGAGCTGTTGCTTGACACCATGGGCATGAATAAAAGTATCTACTCCAGGCAGAATTTCTATTTTCCATATGTAGACAAGTCCCAATACAGCATCTGTGGGGCTTGTGCAAAAAGGACAAGAGAAGACTTCTTAGTCTAATGTCCACCTCTCTCTATTTCCTACCTAAGGTCCAGTCTGTGCTGTGAAGATCCAGGGTATGTTTGTGGATACCTGAGGTCATAAGTTCTGCCAGTAAGAATAAATACCTTGAAAAGAGTTGCCTCTTGAACCCTTCCCAGACTTGAGTGCATGCATGTCATAGTTCCATGCTCTACCCTTTGAGCACTGCCACAAAGGGCTCAGAGCTGGCTTGTGTCTATTTGAGCATGGAGTTCTACAGACTTGGGTACTTGGAGGGCAGCCTAATAGTAGAGAGAGATGGGCTTGTCTTAGTAAGTTTTGGCTGCTTTCATGAAATATCATAGAGAGGGTGGATCAAAGAACAAATATTTCTTATTCCAGAGACTGGAACTCTTGAGTTCAGGGTACTGGCATGATTATGTTTTCAGTGAGGACACTCCTGCTCATTATGTCTCCACATCACCTTTGTCATAGGTTATGTGGTAGGGTCTCCTCTAGAAACATACTCTTTTCATAAGAGTATGAATCCCTGAATGGGCATGTAGCTCAGTGGTACAGTGCTTGCTTGGCATGCTCAAAGCCCTAGGTTTGATCCCCAACATTGCAAAAATAAAAACAAAACCAAGATGAATCCCATCATGAGAGCCTCACTCATGATCCAATCTAATTGCATTTACCTCCCAAAGGCCCTACTTCCAAGTGTCATCACAATACATCATTTGTGATAATTTGTTACACAACAGGAAAACTAATTTGCCAGCTCATTGGAGATTGGAGATTGGGCATTTGTTCTTTCTTGTTTCATCTCCTTGTTTGTATTCTTTCCCTTGCTTATATGCTCTGGTAATTGCTTTACTCCTGTGCATAGATGCTAGCTTTGTTGGAATCAACAACCCTTGAGAAGGTCAGATTCCATGAACTGTTTAGGTAAATTCTTAAAATAGGTCTTATTTGTTTGCTTTAATATAACCAAGCAAAAATGATAATTTGGGAATGATGATTTGGGGTCCAAAGATACCCAAGTATGTTGAAAATTTTCAATTTTTTATCATTGCATAATAATTGTACAAAATGTATTTCATTGTGACATTTTCAAACACATATGTGAGTACTTCATACTTATTTCCTCTATCATCTAAACTTGTTGTTGTTGTTGTTGTTAGGTGCCATCTAGTCGGTATCTGACTCATAGCAACCCTCGTAGGGTTTTCAATGGCTGATTGTTTCGAGATTGCCTTGGGAGTGGATTGCCAGGCCCTTCTCCCATTTCTGCGGTGCTGGGAATTGAACTCTGGACCTCAGAGACTGCAGCGCTCTACCAACTGAGCTAAATCCCAGCCCATCATCTACACTTATGCACCTCTAATTGTTGTTGTTGTTGTTAGGTGCCGTCGAGTCGGTATCCGACTCATAGTGACCCTCTGTACAACAGGGGAAACACTATTGTCAGTGCTTCTCTGCTGTGCATAGGGTTTTCAATGGCAGATTGATTTTTGGGAGGGGGTTGCCAGGTCCTTCTCCCAGCCTACAGCTTCTGGTGTTCCCAGGCTGTCTCCCATCCAGGTACTAACCAGGCCTGACCCTGCTTAGCTTCCGAGATCTGACAGGATCGGATGCCACAGGGCTATAGCTGCAGGCACACCTCTAATTGGTCTCCTTCTTATTCCTCAATAGTCCAATTGTCCCATATCTTCCTTCCTTCCTTCCTTCTTCTGCTGCCCTCCTTCCTTTTACCTCTCTGTCTTTCTTTCTTTTTCTTTCCTTTTTAAAAAAGATTTCATGTATGAGAGAATACGTGAAACTTATACTTATTTGGCTCCTTGATAAAGGCAGAAATACTTTATCTTCCTCCTTTGATATATAAACCAATTTTCATGATCTCTTTTAAGAATTTTTTAAAAATTAGTCTCAGTAATTTTATGTGAGTATTTTCTTTCTTGATTTAATTATTTTCTCCTGAAGTAGAGGGAGGGACAGGGGCAGAGTTAAAATTTTTTATGACTTTATAGACTTCCTTCAAATCCTTCCTTCAAATGGTGCTTTGGATAGACTGGACTCTCTTTAGCTATTTACATGTATAAATGAAAGTGATGTTGACTGGGAATGGTGACACATGCCTATAATCTCAGCTATTCTGGAGGCTGAGGTGAAAGGATTGCAAGTTTTGAGACCAGCCTGGGCTACACAGCAAATTCACAGCTACCCTAGGCAATTTAGCAAGACTCACTCTCAAAATAAAAATTAAAAGGGACATGGCATATTTCTCAGTTGTAGAATACTTCTCTAGCTCAAGGCCCTGGGTTCAATCTCCAGTACTGGGCAGAGAGGAATATTGTTGCATAATTTTTCCTGTACAATTTCCTCAGGAAGACAACCAACTTTTATTTTTTTAACTCTAGCAAAAAATATCAACTGATGAATGTCTTGCTAAGGCTCAAATGAGGTTTTCCATCCTAAAATGACATTGATAGTGTTGAAATCCTTGATTCAGCAAACCCTCATTTGCTTGGAAATTTCGGTGCTATCAAAAACATGGCAGGCTCAGAGAACAATTAAAATGAATGATAGGTTTGATCTGCAGGATACATATGAAAACATTGTGCAAGCAGTTTTTAGAAGGACAGATAGAGACTGGAATCAAATGGGAAAGTGTAGTGACTAGCTCCTGTTTCTGCTCCAGTTCTTCCCTAGGCTGGCAGAAATCAAGTGCACCCTCTTATTAATTCTTGTCATTCTTGGTTGAAGCCCTGATGTTGGCTGACTGTCCCCACAGGAAAAGTAAAAGGACGAGTTGAGGCAATAATCAGAGTAATTCAGGCAGTGTATGTGCTAATAAAGAAAACAGGTGCTTGGGGGCTTGGTTGACCCTGCCTGGAATGAATACCCTGGATAAAGGGCTTCATGCTGCTTTCTCTCACATGACTAGAGGCAACTTGAAATCTCTGCCTTCCCAATGCCCTTGAAAACAAAGCTCTCATTTCCTTCTGGAAATATCAGACTGCTCTAAAACTCAACTAACTTACAAAGAGATAGTAAAACTTGGCCATAATTGTAACATCTGTTATGACATTTGCTTCAAATAATACTGATAATCTAAGGTTAAACAATTACACAAGAAATGATCTGAAGTCTTAACATGGCTTGTCACAATAGGGGAAACTTAAAAGTGCTGTGTAGAGGAATTAACGGTACAATCAATTTGATTTGAAGTTTTAAGAGCCTTCTATTTTTGGATTAAGTATCCCATTGATGCTTCAGGGGAGCAGGAAGGGAGTATGTTTTGCTCTAGTTTGTTGAGCAAAAGTAAGAGAAAGGGTGGCTGACTCCATATACCACTTCCTTGTTTTAAATAGCATATGTGTTCAGTTTTGGATGCTGATGGCAAAATCCACCCCAGGGTTAGTAGAATTTGCTTAAGCAAACTTTCTCTGCAGAAATTTCTTAGACACTGAATAGGATGTCCAAAAACACCCCTATAATATCCTTATTTGATTTTAATACACATTTGCTTAAGTCTGATCAACAGAATGATATGCAGTGTCAGAGAGAAGGAGTTCACTTATGGAGCTAGAAAATGGGAAACTTCTTGGAACAGAGAGATATAGATCACCTTCAATATGGTTATGATCAGCATTTATTAATTGTTTCAGACTTCTATTGTGTGCATGGCACAGTGTTAGGTAGTGTTTTGTTCTGTTGTACATAGGGTCGCTGTGAGTCAGATCCTACTAGACAACACCCAACAGCAACAGAAACAATAGACTTCCAGATTAACTCCACATTGAGACTGTAATAACAATGCAGCTTTATCACAGAAGCACTAAGAATCTTTTTATTCTCTGTGACTTTGAAGGTAATTGCTGATTAAATCTGAGACTACAGTACAAAATGTGTGGGTTTTTTTTTTTTTCATTTTTCATTTTCTTTTAATGTAATAATGGATTCTCTTTGGTTATCTAATTTCCATGAGTACTGAGTTCAAGATTTAGCTTTCAGGAAATTTCTCTTAGTCCTAAAATATGAATTTGCATATTATAATTAAAGATAATGTATCCTACATCACTATAACCTGCAGCCATGCCACTGTGACATCGGATCCTGTCAGAATTCAGAATCTAAGCAGGGTTGGGCCTGGTTATTACTTGGATGGGAGACTGCCTGGGAATACTAGGTCTGTAGGCTTGGGAGAAGGATCTGGCAACCCACTCCCAAAAACAATCTGCCATTTAAAACCCTATGAATTGCAGTCAGTAACAATACTGTTTTGCCTGTTATACATAGGGTTGCTATGAGTCGGATACCTGCTCAATAGCACCTAACAACAACAACAACAACATCATTATAATTCAAAATCTTTGAAAAGAATATATATAAAGAATTTAACAATATATGCCTCAAAAATCCAGCAATTCCTTTTCCTCAGAAGTAACTTATATAATGTTTTTGGGTGAACCTCTCCATCCCTTTCTCTACGACCATATTGATATTTGGGTATACAGTGCAAATAAACAACTAACTGGGTCTGATGGTGCACACCTGTAATCCCAGTATTCAAGAGGCAGAAGCAGGAGGGTCCATGTGGGCTTGAGGCCAGCATGGTCTACTTCCCAAGTTTTAGGCCAGCCTGACCTACACAGCAAGACTTTGTCTCAAAATAGCAAAAAACAACAACAAAAAATAAATAAATAAAGGGAAAGAAATATCTCCTCCACCTCTCTTTAACTGCATGAAGGTGCTCCATACATATTATTATCTTTCCATAAATAGTTCCATAAAATTTTTTATGCAAAAAATGATTTCCTTTATTGCATGTTGTTGTTGTTGTTGTTAGGTGCCATGGAGTCGGTATCCGACTCATAGCGACCCTCATAGGGTTTTCAATGGCTGAGTGCTTCGGGATTGCCTTGGGAGTGGATTGCCAGGCCCTTCTCCCATTTTGGCGGTGCTGGGAATTGAACTCGGGGGCTCAGAGACTGCAGCGCAGCGCTCTACCCATTGAGCTAAATCCCAGCCCTTTATTGCATAATTTGTACATATTCCATACTTTATATATACTATATATATACTATTTGGACATGAAGGGACAGCACCTAACAACAAAAACAAATATTTAAACATTTCCTATGGATTAACACCACTTCTTACAGTTTTATTTTACAGCAAGGCTCAACAATTATCCATATACATATATCTTCCAATTTTCTCTTGTATGATCAACTCTTAAATGGAAATTTGCAAAGCCAAACATTATGTATGTATCTGAAAATAAATTTTAGTAGATACATAAACAAACTTTAAAATAAGTACTTGCAAGCTACAAAAAAGAAAAGGTTGGGCCCCATATGCCTATGATGAAAATGAGACTAAAGCCCTTTACTTCATCCAGAAACTGAATACCATTATCTTCTTTGAACATGACTAAAAATATCCTTTTCTAAAGTACTATGTTTTGGTTTGCTTCTAAAAGTAGAATAGTCAGTGAGCTAGAAGGAGGCAAACAATAGTGATCAAAGTAAGAGTTTGGTGGTGGCAGTTCCTATAAAATAGGTAACATAGTTTGTGTACAAACATTAGTAATTTATTTTTGTTGCTCTATCTTTGAAGATATTTAATGGCCATCTACTACATCCCAAGCATGGTGCCTAACAGTTTGTAACAGTGTGCATAATTACACTTGGGCAATTCCTGTAGTACTAACTCCTGATCTAATGGATAGAAGGTCACTTATCAAATAATAATGTATATTTTCAATAAGTACAAAACCATAAGATGAGATAAATTTCATGAAAGAAAGAAACACTACTCTTCAATAAAATACTTACAAAAATGTGACTTTGCTGAGCAAAGAATAATTACAATATTAATAAGTGATCAATAGTTAAGAAAGTGATGAAAGAGCATTTAGAGGATTCAGAGTTATACATACAGAAGAGTATAGGTTGAATGAGAAACAGAGTATTGTGTAGTTGAGATAAGAGTACAAGGAGAGACGACTTGGAAAAAATAATAGGAATCAGATTATATTGCCTTGCAGGCCATATTAAGTATTTTGGATTTTATCTTATGTGCAGTGTAATGCATTGGAAGATTCTAAGCAGATATTGCCATAGTTAGATTTAAGCTTTGACAGTAAACTTGGAGAAGAAAACTCAAATACCTGCTGCAGAATCTACCTTTGTGTTCTTGGCTAGTATTATCTGGAGGCAGTGCTGACCTTCGTACCCAAAGAATGCATGTGCTGTGCTTTGTAATGTAAGTACTTTGTTGAAGAACAGTGTTTCTTTCTTTATGGAATTCATCTCAGGTTGTAATGATGGGAATTAAAAATGTACATCATTATTTGAATTTTTTCTTCACTTTCTTAAGCTTGAGAAACACAGAGCATGTTCTTCCCTTTTGGTTTTCTGCCTCCAGCTCCTTGCACATGTCATTATAATATTGGTTTTTGTCTTCCGAGCTGCCTTCTGAAATCTTCTGTTTAGTTCCTTAACTTCAACATGTCTTCCTTTTGCTTTAGCTGCTCGATGTTCAAGGGCAAGGTCCAGTGTCTCTTTGGACATGTAATTTGGTCTTTTCTTCTTTTCTTGTCTTTTTAAGAACTTTTTGCTTCCTTCTTGAATGATATCTTTTATGTCGTGCCACAACTCTTTTGGTCTCCTGTCATTTGTGTCCAATGCATTAAACCTATTTTTGAGCAGTAGTGAAAGATTCTACAGGGAAAATATTAAATGATGCAGGAAACATCAAAAGAAGATGGGAAGAATACACAGAGTCATTATACAAGAAAGAATTGGTAGATAACCAACCATTCCAAGAGGTTGCATATGAAGAGGAACCAATAGTGTTGAAGGATGAAGTGGAAGCTGCCTTGAAAGAACTGGTGAAACACAAAGCTCCAGGAATTGATGGGATACCAATAGAGATGTTTCAACAAACAGATGCAGCACTGGAGGTGTTAACATGTTTATGCCAACAGATTTGGAAAACTGCTACTTGGCCAACTGACTGGAAGAGATCCATATTTGTGCCTATTCCCAAAA